>CM042691.1:266095253-266278765 GCA_023614405.1 Avena insularis | reverse complement strand
ATGATCTTTTAATTCTGACTTTCGAAGATATACTATTGTATTGCTTATGATGATACGAACCTTGATATATGATGATTACAATGATGAATATGATATTTCAGTCAACCTAATACTATTGGGGAGGAAATTAACTATGATTACAATATGCCTCCTACATTTTGATGATAATGGTGAGCGTGAGAATAATAATGACCCAGCTATTTTGTTGAATTTGCTCCCACTAAGCAATTAATAAGAATGACTAGTGCTTTTATGTGAGAGTAATAATTATTATATGCATGTGGCTCATGATAAGAATGTTTTATGTGATAGTTATACTATTTAATTTTGTTCATGATGCTACTAAAAGTTATTATATGAGAGAGGGAAACATAGTTTTATGCATCTCAATAATATTAAGTTTCCCCTCTTTAATGTTGAAAATTCTTGAAGTTGCACTTGTTTTGGTCTCTATGCTTGTTTCTTTACAAGATCATTTTTCATGTAGGAAGTGGGTTAGACTTAATTTGTTTTATGTTGCTTTTGATGCTCTATTTTACTTCAATTCATATTTATTTATTGGTGTGAGACCATCTTCTCAAATTACTCGTACTTTAACTTAAAGCATGCGTTAAAAGAAAAGTACTTATTGGGAGAGAGCCCAACTTTCGTTAGGTTTTTATTTTGTTGAGTCTTGGAAGTTATGACTTCGTAATAACTCTCCTTATCCTTTTGTGTGGTTTTTGTGCCAAGAATAACCTCTAACTAGAGAGAGAAGTAAGATTTGGGGAAATTGCTGTCCCGAAACATATTATTTTGTGCTTCACTCAGTAAAATTCTTGAAAATATCCATATGGGTCGGATTGATCTCGTAATTTCTGGAATAAATCTCCCAGTTGTTGTTAGCTAACTTTTCTTCAGCCTCAAAGCATGTTTCGATTTGAGAAACAGAAGGTCTTTTATAAAATCAATTTTTACCGCTAGTCTGTTTTGGACAGATTTCTGCCATTATTTGCATTTGCCTCTTTATCAATTTCCTTTTTGGGTTCTCTTTTAAAAGTAAATTGAACTTTGAGGAACCTGCTACAGTAACTTTAAGTTTTTAATGAAAAGTTTTGCTATTTTAAAACTACAACCCAAAGGTTTATTACTTTTGAATGCACTAATGTTGCTAATGAAGATTGTGTGAAGTTTTGTATGAAGGAAAATTTTTACGGTGTAAGGAAGAATGATGTAATAGGATGAAGAATGTACAAAAGATCAAGCTTGGGGATGCCACCCTCGTGTCACCCCAAGAAACATTCAAGAGGTAAAGCATCAAAGCTTGGGGATGCTTAGAAGGAATCCCTCTCATCAATAAAAATGTCAGGTCTTTCTAGACACTTTGTTTTATTGTTCTTCTGCACTGTTATGTTGTTGTTCTTGGAGCGCCTTAGTTTTGATTTGCTTTAGTTTGCTTGAATAAAGTAGTTGGAACCCCATGTTCGGCTGTGGTTGTTTCAAATAGGATTGATTGGTGTTGGAAAGGAGTAGAAAGTTTCTTTGCTTAAGTGGTACAAAGGAGCTTGCTTTAACTGTGACTTAGACTCACTATCATGTGTCATGCTAGATGTTGTTTTTGACCTTATGCTTTAGATAATTTGTCATGCTAGAGGTTTGTAGAACAGCATCAGTTTATTAAGTGGATTACCCAAGGTTTATCGAACTCAGTAGTGAGAGTGGCAACCACAACAATCAAGATACAAGAAGTCTCTTGTGTCCCAACACACCCAATATAGGTGCACTAGTTCTAATTGAAGAGATAGTGAAATACAAGTGGTAACGGTGCCAGAAAATAGCTTGACGTGAGGTAAAGACTAAAGTTAAACAAGAAGGAAACAAGCAAACAAGCAATGAATCTAGTAGCAATCGTGTTTCAATGCTTAAGAAACAAGGCCTAGGGATCATACTTTCAATTAGTGAACACTCTCTCATATAAATATCCTCTCTTCATGATACTACCTCTTAACTACTCTCGATTGGACACTCTAATCATGGTAGGGCTATACACACCTCAAAAGTCCGGGCTTTTCCCAATCTAGATAAACCCACCTGTCACCTTGAGCGCTAGATGGTTCCAAAATAAAACACCACAATTTCATAGAGACATCCAACTCCAAATATAACTCATAACAAATATTCAGTTAGCCAAAGTGCCACACATGATATGCCCATTGGGCCTCACTTTCACACACGTTGGGGAAAAGCATAGATCTATTAAAGAACAAAGAGTATTTATGTAGACTCAGTTTCCTGAAAGTGCCACCATAAGTGCATGCTGTCACTTTCACACACATGGGGAGAGTGAGATCCCTAATGAAGCACTTGAGTAGCAAGGTAGATCTACTTGATTACAAAGCTCATGGCACCACAACAAGATCATGGCATGAGAGAGATGAACACATAGCTACCGATGAGCAGCCCTTAGCCCCGAGGAAGAACTACATTCCTCCTCATCATGGGGAATCAAGAACAATGATGATGAAGATGGCGATGGATATCGATGGAGATGGCTCCCAGGGCATATTTCCCTCGTCCCGCAAGAGTCGGAATAGAGACTTTCCCCGAATCTCCCTTCGGGTATGTGGCGGTATTTGGTGGAGGTTTTCGTGATTTCTTCTGGATGTTTTTAGGTTTTGGGCTGAGGTTTATAGGCTAAGCGAGGCAAGGTCGATGGAGGGCCAGGGGCCCACACCTGTGAAGCCTCAGGATTGCCTGCGCCTATGGGCGTGTTACCTGTGGCCCCTTCGGCTCTGCCGTGGTTCCGTGTTGTTCGAGAAAATAATAACTTTGGCTTTTGTCTCGTCCAATTACGAGAATATTGATTTTACGCCTTGCTGGAAACCAAAAACAGAAGAAAACAGTAACCGGTAATCGCGTGGCAACTTGTTAATAGGTTAGTTCTAGAAAAGAATAAAACACTTCAAAGTTTATATAAAACATAAGACAAATGATATAAAACAAGCATGGATCATCAAAATTATAGATACGTTTCCAACGTATCGCCATGCCTAATCATGGTGGAAACTTGCAACATCACCCATAGTGAGCAATCTATGCTTTCTTCCTATAAAAAGAGATAGATAGAAAAGAGGAAAGAGAGAAAAAAACACCATTTTCCCATGGTAAATAAGAAGATTGCTGAGATGCTCATTGTCTGCTTGCCTTGTCATTTTGATATGGGATAGCTCCTGTGTTATGGGGCAAGGGGTACCCCATTGGAGGTTCTCTATGATACACATGTACTTACTATGACAAGAACTTACTGGTAACTAAAGTTGAGTAGCATGAGGAACGGCCCTCGTACTCAAGGGACATGAGATTGCCAACTTATACTTTGTCAAGCATATACTCCATACTTTGTTCACTTTAACCTTAATCACTTCAAGATGCTTATGATAGAGGCAATGAGAGCTGAAAGCTAATAAGTACCATAATTTTTGGAAGCTCTTTATGAAACTTGAAATCCCTGCTTCCCTTTGAAGGGCCTTTCTTCCACTTTTATATTGAGTCTCCACCTTCTATCTTTAAGCACCAATTAAGAGAGCATAGTTGTCATTCTTAGTTCTATGTGCATTGTCCCAAAATTTATTGATTGATTCATAATGTTGGTATTGCTTGTTCTTGAACTATTTGTATCTACTCACCCTTATGAACTTTGAAGGTGTCCTATGCATTTATGTTTTGCTACACCATGAAGGACAAGCTGAATACCACTATGCTATGTTTTATTTATGTGAAACAAACAAACTTCTTTCAGTGCATTATTATTCATGATCTTTGTTTGTATCCTTTCATGTTGCAACATAGTTACTATGTCTTATTGTTAGAACTACATCTTTCATGCTCATGTTTAGAGTACTTTGATCCCAGCTTTCAATGCTTTACAAATGGTTTGATCAAAATTGTGATGGTGCATGTCACCTAAAAAATTATTATTTTTATCACTTACCTACTCGAGGACGAGCAGGAGTTAAGCTTGGGGACGCTTGATACTTCGTAAACGTATCTATAATTTTTTATGCTCCATACTTGTTTTATATCATTTGTCTTATGTTTTGTCTACACTTTGAGGTATTTTTATACACTTTCTTGAACTAACCTATTGACAATATGCCACAGTGCGATTGCCTATTTTCTTACATTTTGGTTTTGAAGCTAAAATGAATATTCTTGGAATTGGACGGGACAAAAGCCAATCTGCCTATTTTTCCAGGAGCAATACGGAAACGCGAAGCAGAGACGGAGGAGGGCACCAGGGTGGGCACACCCTATAGCTGTGCGGGTACCCTTGGTGGTGCCACCAGGGGTGTCACCCCCTGGCTGCCTCCTCTCCTTGCCCTTTCGCCTATAAAATCCTCCCGAGGAGAAAACCCAAAGGATCCATCATACCTCCATGAAAAGTTCCCTTGACACCGCCGCCACCAAAGGGAGATTCGGGGACAAAAGTCTCTGTCTACCCTCCCTGTCGAAGAAGTGCCATCAAAGCCGTCTCCTTTGATCTCCACCACCATCTCCATCGCCGTTGCTGATTCCCATGATGAGGAGGGAGTTGTTCTTCCTCGAGGCTAAGGGATCTACCGGTAGCTATGTGTTCATATCTCTCTATGCATGATCTTATTGTGATCATGATCTTTGTAATCAAGTTGATCTACTCTATTACTCAAGTGCTTTAATAGATCTCTAGCTCTCCCCACGTGTGTGAAAGTGAAAACATGCACACCGTGTGGCACTTATGATAGAGATTACATAAGTACTTGTCATGAGTTATATTTGGAGTTGGATGTCTTTATGAAATTGTGGTGTTTGTCGAAACCATCTAGCGCTTCAAGGTGACAAAGGTGGGATTATCTAGATGGGGAAGCGAACTTTTAGGTTTGCTGTTATACCCCTACAATGGATTAGAGTTATCCAACCACAGAGTAGTTAAGAGTAGTATCATGAAGAGAATATATTTATATGAGAGTGTTCATTAGTGAAATTATGATCCCTAGGCCTTGTTTCTAAACTTTGAAACATCGTTCACAACTGGATCTGTTACATGTTTGCTTGCTTCTAGTCTCTTCCACGCCGTCAAGCTCTTTTCTGGCACCGTTGTCTTATAATCATCCATATCAATTGTATTTCACTATCTCTTTGGCGAACTAGTGCACCTATACACCTAACAAGTGTATTGGGTGTTTTGGGGACACAAGAGACTTCTTGTATCTTGATTGAAGGATTGCTTGAGAGGGATACCTTTGACCACTTCCTCCCTGAGTTCGATAAACCTTGGGTAATCCACTTAAGGGAAACTTGTTGCTGTTCTAGACACCTCTGCACTTGGAGGCCCAACACTGTCTACAAGAATAGAAGCGTGCGTATACATCACGAGTCCGCGAGGGTGAGTCTGCGATGGAGAGTCCCCGAGTGTGGCGAGTCTACGAGGGTGAGTCTGTATATACGCCGCGGTAATCACATGGGAACAATGACTCAAGAGCAACATCGTACTCGAGGGGAAATGTTGTTGTCGAGCCCTGAGCCGAAAAACTGAAACTTGACGAGTCTTCCGCCGATTGGAGTTGACTTTCTTTATGATTAGCTTAGCAATATGCCTAGGAGTAGTCCCCGGGGCTCAAGTTGGCTTGTAGAGGAGACTTTAGGCTCTTTAGAGATGCATACTCCGAATATAGTAGTGGTAGCCGAGACAAAGGGCGGGAGTACCCGTAGTATTGCGATTGAGGCGTGACAAGTCTCGAGACTAGCAATTGCAAATCATCGAGTGTGGCGAGTCTGCAAAGGTTGAGTCCTCGAGGGGAGAGTCCCCGAGTGTGGCGATTCCGTGTTGGGCGAGTTCGTGAGGGGAGAGTCCTCAAGCGTGGCGAGTCCACATGGGGGGATTCTGCGTTGGAGAGTCCCCGAGCATGGCGAGTCTCTCATCCGATGTTAGAGGGGGTTGATTGCGCTATTTTTGTTTGTGAGTCTTTCATCTTAGCCCGGGGTGGGGGTGTGACACCCCCGGTTTTAGGGCTAGACAAATCCCAGACCTCTATCTGATATAAGTCTAACCTAAATCTTGAAAGCGTACAAAGAGAGAATTGATAACACAACAGTGACCCTACGACACAAAATTTATTACAACAAGAGCATAACTGAGAAAAGAACCAAAATATTACAAGCAGAGGTCACTAGACACAAACATGAAGAAACGGAAGGCAAATTATGCTATTAAGTATAGCAAACTTAACAAATGGCCTAAGAGGCCTGAAGCATAACGATGACGTCTAATCCATAGATCCTGCACTACCAACTGGAACTCCAAACTACTCATCGATGTCGATGCCGTGAAGAACTCATCTTCTATGGTAACACTTACTCTGCTCCAAAAGTATCAACGAAGCAAGGGTGAGTACAGGGTGTACTCCGCAAGACTTATGGCTGGTGGAGTTATTTTGCATAAAGCCATATTTGTTTTGTAAAACAAGAGGGAGAAGAATCTCGACTAATCAGAATATTTTAAAAGGGGATAAGAAAGCGGTATCTCTAACTTTGATCATCTTTTGATATCCACCGAATCATCACCAGCTGAACCTATCTAGGATCACCCCTCGCACTCCATGAGGAAGCATACTTAAGCACACGTTTATAAACTTGCCAAGTTTTACGATTAGGTTTTAAAGTTCTCTATGATCTTAGAATCTGGTCTGCAAGTTCGTCCATAACCGTGGACATGGATTTTTGAAAAAATTTAACCCTGTAGTGGTGTACAACTTTACCCACATGTACCAACCGATTCTTAATGCCATTATAAATTAGCCCTCTTCCTTGGAAGGCTGATAGAGAGTGGTTGGACACGACCTTTACCTTGCTTTCGCCGAGACCATGAGTCACGCACTAGGGAGATGCTGCCGTAACGGGTCGAGTCCCGAAGTCGGTCCCTAATGATGTGAACAGGGTTTGAGATTACGGATGTCAGGCATCTCCCATTCCCTGCCACGCTTACCTACCTGTATGAATGCACCTCCTTCACCTCCTTCGAGAACAAGAATGCGTATGTCAAATGGAACGCCCGAACTATGTGACTCATGGAATCTACTCGGAAAGTTAGTTGGTCGAGGGGGTTTCCAGGCCCCTGTGTGTCTGTACGCCCATCTTGGACCATAGGCAAGAACTCAGGTCCTAGTGGTGGCAAGTATGGGACTGCAAAAACCACAACCCACCGTGGCCTCCCATACAAGCCTTAGCATGTTTAACTTTCATCTCTGATCATACCACATCATCCTGTCAAACTAGGTTCATTCGCAGCTCTGATTCATCAACCGGATGGACCAGTGGTAACAACTAAGCACGGCTAAGAACAACAGATGTAACAGCTCTAGCAACGCATCACAAGCTCAAACCCTAGTTACGATAGGAGCAGTGGATCAGGGATTATAGTCTTCAAAGGTAACATGCATCAGATAGGATTACTCTATCTATCGATAAAAGACTTTGGAATCGTATGCACATGGCAAGAATTGAAATGCTTGAAAACATAGGATTATATCATGTGTGGGGTTTCGCTTGCCTTTGCCAGTTGATATCCAGAAGGCAGGGCTTTGGACACCTGGTACTTGACTTGATTACAGTTGGTCAAGTATTGGTCTTCGAGCTTCGACAGTGTTGATCTCGTTCTTCAATCTCAATCCCGATTCCGATATCGTATTCCACCGGAGAAGAACCAAACACCGGAAAGAGAGGGAAACAATCAACACATGGCATCGATGCAATGCTCAATCAAGGATGACGATATGACAAGATGAATTGTATTGAAATGAAACCCTAAGGCGTGCTTGACAATTTAAACGGGGTCCCGAGGGGTACAAACCCTAATACGGGAAACCCCGGGTTCACATGAGAGGGTTCATTATGTTCTCTAATTATACTTGTCATGTATGTTGTTTAACAATGCATGATGATAGCTTAAAGAGATAAATCTCATTTTTCTGAACATTTTGATATATTATTTGTATTTTTCTGATTTAAAATGAATTAGTTGTGAATTTCTCCAATTTTAATTCATTTTAAATCATTTTTGGAATATTAGAAATTAATTTACATTTTGAAATTACTTTAACATTTTTATTAAACAGAAAAGATTTCTTAAAATGTTTATTTGACTTACAACAGGGACCCATATGTCATACATGTCTTCATTACAGAAATTATTTACAGAATTGATAAAAGAAAAAGGAAAGAATTATTGTACAGGCATGACGTCACGCTGACGTCATCCATGGCAACCTTGCAGATCGTCGATCGATCGATTGATCCAGAGCTCGTGGAGCATTGCGGTGGGGTGCGCTGGATGCAGCAGTTCACCCTGAACCATATGGTGGTTTTGCCGCTAAGAAAAGGTCGCCGGAGAGGCACCGGCGACGAGGTGCTACGGAGGTGGTCACAGACGGGAACACATGAAGAGAGGGAGAGATTGGGATGCACTGGGAGGTGCAGGAGCTCACCACGCATGCGATGCTGGGGTCGGGGAAGCAAAGGGAGGCCGGTCGGGGGCGAATCGATGGCGACCATGGCGACAGCCGGCAGGATGGAAAGCTCGATTCCGGCTCGAGGAGGGCTTCCCGGCTTGCTTGCTTTGGCAGAGTGCAAGAGAGGGGCAAGGCGAATCTCCGGGACGCATTTATTTAGGCTGGGGAGGTCTGTAACATCGGCGAGGGGTTTCCGACGAGCTAGGGTTTCGTGCTCTGTAGGGCGAGCTCTAGAGAGCAAGAGGAAACGAGAGAAGAGGATAGGGAGAGAGAGAGGAGGGGCGTGCGGTTCTCTAGCGTAGTCATCTGATCCAGGGGCGGTGACGGTGATGTGGCGGACGACGAACCTGGCGCTGGCACGCAGCTTATTAGGTCACCGGCGTCCTTCTGTCCGAGGAAGAAGAAAAGAGGAGAACGACGAAGGGTACGGCTGTTGGGAGAGGTGGGCACTACGATCAGCTGCATTGAGCAAGAGAGAGAGAGAGAGAGAGAGAGAGAGAGAGAGAGAGAGAGAGAGGAGAGATGGGCTCGGCCCAGTTAGGTTAGGGAACTATTTTTATTTCTAGAAATCTTTTTCTGTTTTATTTTCTCTTTTGTAATTTCATATTCATATCTGTTTTGAATATTTAAAATACCAGAGGTTTTTCTAAAATAAACTGAACATATTCTAGGGCCCTTATAACTATTTGGGCTCTACTTTGTTTTGGTAGTTTTCAAATATTTTAAACCATTTGGAGGTTTTCAAAGGGAGAAAGAAAATAGGGTTTTGGGTTTTATTTTAGTGTTTTCTTTCATGCATGCATTTTAAGATGAGGATGATGATGCTCATGAATGCGCAAACAAATCCTATTTACCATTTAATAAAAATAGGGTTGTTACAATTCTATCCCCCTTAAAAGAATCTCGACCCGAGATTCCTAGGTAGGAAGATAGAAAGAACAGGGTTACACTAAACTTTGACGATCTTCTCGAAGAGGTTGATCCATGCCACCATGACGAATGGACGAAGTGCTTCATAATCTTCGAGGTGGCTGCTCACACTAAGGAAAAGAGGGAATGACATGGAACCACAAACTGAGTATCTCATGGTCAACTCATGGATAGATGTTTCAAAACATCCAGAAGCTAACGACATGAAACACGTCAAGGTAACGGAGGAAACAAAAGGAGAAGGTTTCAAGGTGAAAGATAACTGGTCTTCATAAGGATTGAGACCATGGAGTTTGCAGAAGAGGGTTTAGAGGGAAGGAGACTTCCAACAGATGGAGAAAGTTACGCAGACTTCGAGAGGTAAACCTCTACTAAACAACTTAAGTAGAGTGTTATAGGTGGAAGATATAGATATCAATAAAACCAAGTCGTTGAACTACTTTTGACACAAAAGGGTCATCCTTTGGTTCAACAGAAGGCCAAGACAGAAAGGTGTTTTATGCAGAGGACTCGTAAGATCCACAAGGAACATGTAACAAGAGAAATTACTGATTACCAAAATCATAGTCGCTCTTCAAACATGTTTAAGAAAGTAGAAAGGAAACTCTTAATTCATCAGGACTTATCAAAATCCTTGCCAAAGATCATGATATCACTTGACACCACCAAGATGAATAGTTGAGAAGATTCCTGATGACACGAGAAGAAATAAACTTCATTCTCAGACTCCAAGTACTTGGCATAACAAGAAGCTTGCCATCATAAAATGGTCTGGAGGATTGACCGAGAGACATTTAGCAACTCTACTTTAAATGTTCTCCTTGATGTTTGAAACACCGATAGTAGGCTACTGACAAGCCTTTAACCAGTCATCAAGTAAAGGTCGGACTTCATATACAAAGGAAACCATAAGTACAACTCCTATAACAAATCATAGAAGAAGCCTCATGAGGGTTGGTTGTTATTGTTGATTCAAGATAAGCTGATAATAGGTCTTCTGGCTAATTGTTACAACCATTACATCAATCTTGCTAGATGTATAGAGACTTATGTCAAAACCTTGAGGGACACCAACCATCATTGTTGCTTGAGATTCAGATTTGGTTAGGTGGAGAGATACTTCAAACTCAGATATCCGAATAGAAAGTGTGCAACATTTACCACAAAGGTAAAGTTACTAGATTCTCAAGACACGGACTTCAATGTCAAGCTCCAAAAGATGAGCTAGATTATGAACCCAAAGATAGCAAGTTATCAAAGATATTTGCATCTACATGAATTGTTTGCAATGGAACACAACTGAATCCCGTTTAGGAAACATTTAGGAGGATATCGAAGTTTTGTTGGATTTCTTATCTTCCGTGAATGAATCAATCAGTGGCTTGGTGTGCTTAGAGGATCTTCTCAAGATGTGAAGGTAGCAACCTATCATTTCGAGAATTCTTTGCACATGCTTGACTAAATTGAAATGATTCCCGAGAAAACAAAGATATCTCTATTCGAATCCATGGTGACATCTTTCAAAAATTGCACGTGAACCAGAGAGAGTTACTTCTAACATCTAGAACACATACTTTGAGATAACACGAAGATGGTTCTCAAAAGTTTCCAACATTAATGCCAAATGTTCTGTATGAATCTGGTATAACATGGAGAAGTTAAGAATATTATCGATGGGCTCAATAACAAACTTATCGAGACACTCCACTAAGATGGACTCACAGGTTGTATGAACAAGGCATAAACATTGGTCAGACCAGAGAACATGAAGATGTACGTAGGTGAAACATCACAGGTAGATACACCATCAAGATTGTCCTTGAAACTGAGTTTGATTTGACGATTGCCCAAATCAAATCAAAGGCGAGAAGATAACATATCCACAAAGTACATACTATCTTACTTCAGCACGAACAGAACTAGACATCCCTTCAAGAAGGAACTGAGTTGGATGGAACATTTGTCTTACAACTCTCCAAGTTGTTGTTTAAGCTCAACCAACTAGTTCAGGGTTATCCAGTACGGATCATTGGAGAAAGGAACAGTTTTAAAGAAACAGCTTACTCAAGAACCTGACAACACAGTCATGTGGCAACATGGCGATACTTCTGGAAGACATCCAAGATATCACGGACCACCGATATGTCATAGAGCTCAAGAGAGAAACTTGCTTGGTAAATCAAGAAGACAAAGTCTCGGAGTTTCGGCATGAGCCTAACTCTTTGACTGAAGAGGGTGTGCCAGAATAGCGGACTTGGTAGCACAATCATCCTTTGCTTAGTGATAGAGTTAACCAATCACGCTAAGAATGATACAAATGTCCTTGGAGTACAAAGAAATAAGTATTGCTAAGAATATTAGATGGCCACATCATTACGCACACGCAACATTCCTGAGAACGAAAACTTAGAGGAAGGGTGTAAAAATGTATAAGAGCACCACTTCATTAAGAGGGTCATGAGACTCAGCACGAACTATTAATATAAAAAGGGTGTGATACTTTAAGGTAGAACAGATCAGAAGCTAATCAATGCTTATTGATCTATGAATTACAACACTTTGACCCGGTCTTAGAAATGATGAGGTACTGGAGTTTGATTCTCCTAGACAACCCTAACTGGTTTGTCTTGACGGACCACAAGAGTAACTTGCATCGGAAGACACCAATGCACATTTACTACTTGGCTACCAACTGGTAGACAAAGGTCAGAAACAACAAGGGAAAAGGAACATACTCAGCATAGAATCCCAAGACGTGGATGCATAAGTCAACAATCTTCCGAAAACCGATGCATAGAAAAGGAAGATGTGGCAGAGTCACGAGCATAGATGCGAGACTCTTGAGGAGATCTCTTGTCGTGATCTATTTAGTTCCATTAAAGAACATCTGCCAAAGCTAGTGGTAGGGGAAGTCCTTTATCTTCACTGTTCAATAGCGACAATATCCACAAACTTGAAGGCTATACTAGAAGGTACTAGCCATCCTGGAGTAATTTTTGAACATTAACAATAGGGGTCAACAATGGATCTTGGGTTAAAGGCCAGCTTCATGTACAAGATTCACAACACCAGAATCCGGCACAATCGGGGATCTTAGGTTCAAGTCCAAGGGTTAAAACCGAGAGAAAGGAGTAATTACGACTTGAGTGACAAAGCGTACACTACAAGATAGTAATCACGAGGTAGCTTCCAAGAGAAGAAACGACTTCTGAAGTACCCAAACAAATGAAAAGGAGGCACACGAGGCGAAAGGAAATATCGAGACCTAGAACAAAACATTGTGGATCCTACAATATAATATTGTGGTTCCATAGAATAGAGAGATCATGATAGAAAGAAATCTCTCAAAAGAAACAGAACAAAGGGAACCAAGGAACACACACAACTGACTCTAGAGAACTTAGCACTAGGTCAAGTGGTTGAGAAACTACATGCCCGAAGAGGCACCTAAGCTTTGAAGGAGGAGACGAGATAACAAAACTTTTTCAAATCAACACAAGATAAGATGGCACAGAGTTTAGAGCGAAACTTTATAAGGAGAAAAAGAAGCATACTAGAGTTTTCGCAGATAATTTTCATCTTTGAAAAATAGTTTTCACAAGTACTAGACTCAACATCGACCAATATAAAGGTTTCCTATAGTCAGTATTGCTCTCATACCAAAACTCAGGATACCCTAGGATTAGGCTAGACAAATCCTGCACCTCATTCGATATAAGTCTAACCTAAATCTCGAAAGCATACAGAGAGAGAATTGATAACACAACAGTGACCCTACGACACAATTTTTTTACAGCAAGCTCATAACTGAGCAAAGAACCAAAATATTACAAGCAGAGGTCACTGGCCACAAACATCAAGCAACAGAAGGCAAGTTATGCTATTAAGTATAGCAAACTTAACAACTGTCCTAAGAGGCCTGAAGCATAACGATGACGTCCAATCCATATATCCCAGACTACCAACTGGGAACTCCAAACTACTCGTCGATGTTGATGCCGTGAAGAACTCATCTTCTATGGTAACACTTACTCTGCTGCAAAAGTATCAACGAAGCAAGGGTGAGTACAGGGTGTACTCCGCAAGACTTATGGCTGGTGGAGTTATTTTGCATAAAGCCATCTTTGTTTTGTAAAACAAGAGGGATAAGAATCTCGACTAATCAGAATATTTTAAAAGGGGTTAAGAAAGCGGTATCTCTAACTTTGATCATCTTTTGATATCCACTGAATCATCACCAGCTGAACCTATCTAGGATCACCCCCTCGTACCCATGAGGAAGAATCCTTAAGCACACGTTGATCAACTTGCCAAGTTTTACGATTAGGTTTTAAAGTTCTCTATGATCTTAGAATCTGGTCTCAAAGTTCGTCCATAACCGTGGACATGGCTTTTCAAAAAGATTTAACCCTGTAGGGGTGTACAACTTTACCCACACATACCAACCGATTCTTAATGCCACTATAGATTAGCCCTCTTCCTTGGAAGGACGGCAGAGAGTGGTTGGACACGACCTTTACCTTGCTTTCGCCGAGACCATGAGTCACAAAGTAGGGAGATGCCGCCATAACGGGTCGAGTCCCAAGTCGGTACCTAATTATGTGAACAGGGTTTGAGATTACGGATGTCGGGCATCTCCCATTCCCTGCCACGCTTACCTACCTGTATGAATGCACCTCCTTCACCTCCTTCGGGAAGAACCAGAATGATGTCGTAATGGAACGCCCAACTATGTGACTCATGGAATCTACTCGGCAAGTTAGTTGGTCGAGGGGTTTCTAGGCCCCGTGGTCAGATGCTCATCTTGGACCATAGGCAAGAACTCAGGTCCTAGTGGTGGCAAGTATGGGACTGCAAAAACCACAACCCACCGTGGCCTCCCATACAAGCCTTAGCATGTTTAACTTTTATCTCTGATCATACCACATCATCCTATCAAACTAGGTTCATTCGCAGCTCTGATTCATCAACCGGATGGACCAGTGGTAACAACTAAGCACGGCTAAGAACAACAGATGTAACAGCTCTAGCAACGCGTCACGAGCTCAAACCCTAGTTATGCTAGGAGTAGTGGATCAGGGAATATAGTCGTCAAAGGTAACATGCATCAGATAGGATTACTCTATCTATCGATAAAAGACTTTGGAATCGTATGCACATGGCAAGAATTGAAATGCTTGAAAACATAGGATTATATCATGTGTGGGGTTTCGCTTGCCTTTGCCAGTTGATATCCAGAAGGCAGGGCTTCGAACACCTGGTACTTGACTTGATTATAGTTGGTCAAGTGTTGGTCTTCAAGCTTCGACGGTGTTGATCTCGGTCTTCAATTTCAATCCCGATTCCGATATCGTATTCTACCGGAGAAGTACCAAACACCGGAAAGAGAGGGAAACAATCAACACATGGCATCGATGCAATGCTCAATCAAGGATGATGATATGACAAGTTGAATTGTATTGAAATGAAACCCTAAGGCATGCTTGACAATTTAAACGGGGTCCCGAGGGGTACAAACCCTAATTCGGGGAAACCCCGGGTTCATATAAGAGGGTTCATTATGTTCTCTAATTATACTTGTCATGTATGTTGTTTAACAATGCATGATGATAGCTTAAAAGAGATAGATCTCATTTTTCTGAACATTTTGATATATTATTTGTATTTTTCTGATTTAAAATGAATTAGTTATGAATTTCTCCAATTTTAATTCATTTTAAATCATTTTTGGAATATTAGAAATTAATTTACATTTTGAAATTACTTTAACATTTTTATTAAACAGAAAACATTTCTGAAAATGTTTATTTGACTTACAATAGGGACCCATATGTCATACATTTCTTAATTACAGAAATTATTTACAGAATTGATAAAAGAAAAAGAAAAGAATTATTGCACAGGCATGACGTCACGCTGACGTCATCCATGGCAACCTTGCAGATCGTCGATCGATCGATCCAGAGCTCGCGGGGCGTCGCGATGGGGTGTGCTGGATGCAACAGTTCACGCTGAACCATATGGTGGTTGCGCCGCTGAGAAAAGGTCGCCGGAGAGGCACCGGCGGCAAGGTGTTGCGGCGGTGTTTAGCGGTACACGGTGGGAGCAGAACACAGGAAGAGTGGGAGAGATTGGGATGCACTGGGAGGTGCAGGAGCTCACCACGCACGCGATGCCGGGGTCGGGGAAGCAAGGGGAGACCGGTCGGGGGCGAATCGACGGTGACCATGGCGACGGCCGACGAGATGGCAAGCTCGATTCCGGCTCGAGGAGGGCTTCCCGGCTTGTTTGCTTTGGCAGAGAGCAAGAGAGGGGCGAGGCGAATCCCTGGGACAAACGGCAAGGCTGGGGGTGGTCTAGAACATTGGTGGCGAGGGGTTGCCGATGAGATAGGGTTTCTGCTCTGCAGGGCGAGCTCTAGAGAGCAAGAGGAAATGAGAGAAGATGATAGGGAGAGAGAGGAGGGGCATGCGGTTCTCTGGCGCATCCGATCCAGGGGCGGTGAAGGCGACGTGGCGGACGACGAACCCGGCGCTGGCACGAAGCTGCTTAGGTCGCTAGCGTCCTTTTGTCCGAGGAAGAAGAAAAGAGGAGAACGGCGAAGGGGTATGGGCCGGTTGGGCTGAGGTGGGCCGGCTGCTGGGCTACTGCGCGCTGCATTGGCAACAGAGAGAGAGAGAGGAGAGGAGAGATGGGCTCGGCCCAGTTAGGTTAGGGAACTGTTTTTATTTCCAAAAATCTTTTTCTGTTTTCTTTTCTCTTTTGTAATTTCAAATTCATAGCTCTTTTGAATATTTAAAATACCAGAGGTTTTTCTAAAATAAACTGAACATATTATAGGGCCCTTATAACCATTTGGGCTCTACTTTGTTTTGGTAGTTTTCAAATATTTTAAAACCATTTGGAGGTTTTTAAAGGGAAAAAGAAAATAGGGTTTTGGGTTTTATTTTAGTGTTTTCTTTCTTGCATGCATTTTAAGATGAGGATGATGATGCTCATGAATGCACAAACAAATCCTATTTACCATTTAATAAAACTAGGGTTGTTAAGGGGGGGCGGCATTCGCATGGCGACTCCAAAGATGGCTCTTGGCTAGGAGTTCTTCCTGAACGATCCGAGGCTCAGTTTGCGAGTCCTCGTCCGCAGTATTTGATCGGGCGAGTCGCACTGTCTAAGGTTAAGGAGGACATGGTGTTTTTTGTGTAGCACTGCCATCTGTCTAGGCCTGGAAGGCCAGTCGATCAAGGCGACTCCAATTATGGCTCTTGGTTAGCGTTTTTCATGGACTATTTGAGGCTCGGTTTGCGAGTCCTCGTCCACACTATTTGGACATTGCGAGTCGCTCTTTCAAACATTGACATTGCGAGTTCTAGCAGTAGGACATAGTAACTACGCATGCAACATGAAAGGCTACAAACAATGATCATGAATAACATACATTGAAAAACATTTGTTTGTTTCACATAAAGAAAACATAGCATAGTGGAAATCAGCTTGTCCCTCATAGATTAGCAATATAGATGCATAGGACACCTTCAAAGTTCACAAGGGTGACTAGAAACAAATAGTACAAGAACAAGTAATATCACAATATGCATCAATCAATAAGCTTTGGGACACTGCACACAGAATGACAACTATGCTCTCTTAATGGTGCCTAAAGGTAGAAGGTGGAGACTCAAGTAATGGTGGAAGAAATGCCTTTTTGTAAAGGAAGCAGGGATTTCAAGTTTCAAAAAGAGCTTCCAAAAATTATGGTACTTTTAAGCTTTCAGCCCTCATTGCCCCTATCATAAGCATATTGAAGTGATTAAGGTTAAAGTGAACTAACTATGGAGTATATGCTTGACAAAGTATAAGTTGGCAATCTCAAGTCCCTTGAATACGAGGGCCACACCTCATGCTACTCAACTTCAGTCACCTGTAAGTTCTTGTCATTGTAAGTATTTGCATATCATTGAGAACCGCCAACGGGGTACCCCTTGCACATGGTACAGGAGCTTTCCCATAACCAAAATGACAAGGCAAGCAGACAATGAGCATCTCAGCGATATTTTTATTTACTATATTCATAGATTTTTATTGAGGATGCTTCATAGATAGCTCACTATGGTGATGCTGCAAGTTTCCACCATGATTAGGCATGTCTTAGGCTAGCGGCCAAAGCGCTTTCTAACACGTATACAAACTCCATGGACTTACAAGCTTCCTCTTTATTTCACACCAGTGACATCCATAGATAAAAGAGCATGATATCAACTGAGTCCAAAGTACAAGTGCAATGTTGAAAACGTTCCCCGTGACAACACGGTTCTGCTAATTCCAAGGTATAAGTGCAAGCATATACAAGATAGACGTCACAATGGTTCAAGTTTATTAGGGGAAAAGAATTTAAAGTGTACCATCAAGTTTGTGAGGGCTTTAATCACTAAGTTTTCACATAACAAAATAGTTTCTAATTGGAAGATAGCTGAAAACAAGAATATACTTGGAATGGTGTAACACACCATGCATAGGAGTTTATAGTGGACACTTTGGAAAAACTTGGTTTCTTGGGGGTTGGAAGCATGAGTAGAGCTTACTCATACAAGTGGAGGCTAGCAAAAGACTGGGAGCAACCAACTAAGAGAGCAATAATGGCCATAATCATGCAGAGAGACAAAACATTACTAATCAAAGCATAGAGTGGTACTACAAGTCAAGCACTAAATGATCATAGAGGCTAATGGTGACTTGTGAGAGTCATAACATGGTGTGAGCATGCGCCAAGTCAACCCAAACAAACCATCAAAGGAGGATACCACAATACTAAGCTTTTGCATGCTAAAACAACGCATAATTTATTCAAGGAACACTAAGCAATCCCAATTGTTTGGAACAAGACGTGCTACAACAATAATCACTAAGCATAAAGTAAAAACAGCACCTAACATGTCATGCTAAAGTCTAAGTCACAGTCAATGCAAACTCCTCTTGCACTTACAAGCAAGAACTTACTACTCCTTTCCAACACCAAGCAACTTATTTGCAAAACAACACAGCGAGAACGGGGGTACAAACTACTCAAGCAAACTAAACAACTAATAAAAGCAAACGAAAACTAAGACGCTCCAAGAACAACACAATTGTGCATGAAACAATAAAAACGAAGTGTCTAGACAAACCTGAGCTTTTTATTGATGAAGAAGGGGATGCCTTGGGCATCCCCAAGCTTTGAAGCTTGTACCTCTTGGATATTTATTGGGGTGACACCATGGTGGCATCTCCAAGCTTGAGCTTTTGTCCATTCTTCATCTGATTACATCATTATCTCTCTATACCTGAAAGTTTTCCTTCATACAAAAATTCACACAATCTTCATTAGCAACATTAGTTTATTCAAAAGATATTAGACCTCTGGCAAAGCTTTGGAACAGCAAGGCTTTTCACTAAAAACACAAGCTACTATAGTAAATCCTTCAAAAATCTCAATTCCCCAAAAGAGAACTCAAAAAGGAATCAATAAGAAGCAAATGCAAATAATGGCAGAAATCTGTCAAAACAGACCAGCAGGTAGAAACCGATTTTTTTGAACATCTTATGTTGCTCAAATCAAAAAGTGTTGTACTAAAGAAAGTTAGATAACATACTGGGGGATTTATTAGTAAATTTTGAGCTCAATCCGAGTTACAGAGACTCCTCACAAATTTTTATGGTGGAGGAAAGAAATCTGTTTCGGGACAACAACTCCCCAAATCTTACTTCCCTCTTATTCGAGGTCATTCTTGGCACAAAAAGAAAACAAAAGCGATAAGGAGAGGTCATTACTGAAGTAATAACTTCCAAGACTCAAGGAAACTCTTGGGTTATCTCCCAACAAGTACTTTTCTTTAACGCCTTTAAGTTAGGCACAAGAAGCAAGAAGAATCAAGTATTTTCAAATGAGGAAGCATTAACATCAAACCTTGCTTTCAAAGGAGGAGCAAAAAGCAACTTATCTCTCCTCATAGGGAAGTGTTCAATACCTTTCTTGAATGGAAAATTATATTTGATGGTGCCTTCTTTCATATCAATGATGGCACCAACTGTTCTAAGAAAAGGTCTTCCCAAAGTAATAGGACAAGAAGCATTATATTCAACATCCAAAACATAGAAATCAACAGGGACATAAGCATTGTTAACCATAATGAGAACATCATTAATACTCCCCATGAGTTTCTTCTTAGCATTATTATTGAGTGGGACATCTAAATAACAATCTTCCAATGGTGGCAAATCAAGCATTTCATAAATATTCTTAGGCATAATAGAGACACTAGAACCAAGATCACATGAAGCTTTGAGATCAAAGTCATTCACTTGCACATAAATATTCCTAGGAATAGAAGCTTTGTGTTTTACCTTCTCTTCCTTAATCTTAACAAGAGCATCTGTAATGTGTTTGGTAAAGGCAACATGCATATCACTAGCATCAGGACTTCTAGCAAGCTTTTGTAAGAACATAATAACTTCATAAATATTGCAACCATCAATATAAAAGTCAAACTTAGCATCACTAGTAGTAGGCTCAATAGGCTTAGGCATAGTAGGAGGAGGAATAGGGACTACTTGTGGTTTAGTGGTGATGGTGCTCACACTATTGTTTCTATCAATTTCAGCTTCCCTTTCCCACTTAGCATGGAGTTGAGCTAACAACCTAACATTTTCATCAATAGTAACTTGTATGGCATGAGCAGTAGAAAAGGTGTTTTCCATAGTTTTAGGTTTGGCAGCCATTTTATTAACCAGGGAAGACTGAGCTTCAGACAAAGAGGATATATTTTTCTTAGCAGTTAAAAGATTTTCCTCTATAGTCTTATTGAAAGTAGTTTGTTTACTAATAAAGTCCTTGAGCATGACTTCAAGTTTAGAGGGGGCACTTATAGCATTATTGTAAGATCTTCCATAGGAATTGCCATTATTAGGAGGATAAGGCATATAATTGTTGTTGCTACCAAAATTATTCCTAAAGTCATTGTTGTTGAAATTGTTGTTTCTAATGAAGTTCACATCAACTTGCTCTTCTTGAGCAACCAAAGAGGCTAAGGGAACACTATTAGGATATAAAGGAGCTTTCCCATTGACAAGCATAGCCATAATAACATCAATCTTATCACTCAAAGAGGAAGTTTCCTCAACAGAATTTACCTTCTTACCATGTGGAGCTCTCTCAACATGCCATTCAGAGTAGTTAACCATCATATTATCAAGGAGCCTTGTTGCAGCACCCAAGGTGAGGCCCATGAAGGTACCTCCAGCAGCTGAATCCAGCAGGTTCCTTGAAGAGTAGTTCAAACCTGCATAAAAAGTCTAGATAATCATCCAAGGAGTGAGTCCATGAGTGGGACAATTCTTAACCAAAATTTTCATTCTTGCCCAAGCTTGAGCAACATGTTCATTATCAAGTTGTTTAAATTTCATAATGTCACTTCTCATAGCTATAATATTAGCAGGAGGATAGTACTTTCCAATAAAAGCATCTTGGCACTTAGTACAAGAATCAATACTATTTTTAGGCAAAGATAGCAACCATTCTTTAACTTTTTCTCTCAAGGAGAAAGGAAAAAGCTTGAGCTTAATAATATCTCCATCCACATCCTTATACTTTTGCATCTCACAAAGTTCAACAAAGCTATTGATATGGGTAGTAGGATCATTAGAACTAGCACCAGAAAATTGCTCTCTCATCACAAGATTCAACAAAGCAGGCTTAATTTCATAAAAGGTAGAATCAGGAGCAGGTGGAGCAATAGGAGTGCTTAGGAAATCATTTTTGTTGGTGCTAGTGAGCTTACACAACTTGGTGTTCTCAGCAGAGTTCATTTTGGCAAAGGTGGGCAAGCCAAAAACAGCAGCAGCAGCTAGAGCAGGAACTAATTTTTTGTGTTTTTGAATAAAGAAAGCAAACCAAACTAGACTATTTTTTGGGTTTTTTGAAAAGAGACAAACAAAACCAAGCAAAAGAAACAAAGCAAACTAAAAACAAAGTGAAGAAGGAAGTGAAGGACTCCCCTAGTGAAGACGTCCTTAGCCTCCCCGGCAACGACGCCAGAAAACTTGTTGATGGTGCTTGACATGGAGCACTTCGTTGGAAACCCCAAGAGCAAGGTGTAATGAGCACAGCAAGTCTTCCTCAGAGAGACCGAGGTTATCAAACCAGAAGGAGGAAGGAAACGTCACACAGGTGTTGCAAGCAACACGGAGACCTGCACAACACAAACTCAAGACTTTGCCCCCAACGAATCAGTGAGGTTGTCAAGCTCACCGGTTTGTTGTAACAAAGGATTAAACGTATTGTGTGGAAGGTAATGGTTTGCAACAAGTAAACAAGTAATAGTGGAGGATGTATCAATGGTTAAGATTGGACCGGGGTCCATAGTTCACTAGAGGTGCTCTGCTTACATAAACAACATGGCATGAAGGGTAAACAAATTACAGCAGGGCAATTGACAGGAACTGAGCAAGGCATAACAATGCAATTACTAGTCAGAAAGATCCTATGAGATTCGATTGGGAAATACAACAACATACATAGACCGCCATCCAAATGCATCTATGACTAGAAGTCCACCTTCAGTATTAAGTTGCAAGCAACAGACAACTGCTTTAAGCAAAGTGTATAAGGTAAACAATCCACATGTTCCATGAACAAGAGACCGTTGTTTTCTCCCTAGTGGCAACATCACATTCTACAACCGAAGAGATTATAGTCACTTCCTTGGAAACTAGAGGCATGAACCCACTATCGAGCATAAATACCCCCTCTTGGAGTCACTAGCAACTACTTGGCCAAGATAGCTACTAAAAACGGAGAGCATGCAAGATCACAAACAACACAGACATGATAGAATCATAAAGACAAAACCATTAATCAAACCAACATAATAATCTCAATATCCATCGGATTCCTGCAAACACAACATGCATGATTACAAAAAGATTAGATCTTGATCATGAACAGAGCTCACAAGATCTATACATGAAAGCACAAAGGAGGATATACAACCATCTAGATACTACATGGACCCATAGTACAAGGTGGAACTACTCACGCATCATACTAGAGAGAAGGCCTCCGGGATGATCTCCCCTTCGGCAGGGTGCCGGGAAGAACTTTAGATCCCCCCGATCTAAGGACGATGATGGTGGCAGCTACAGACGGTTTTGTGGAGATTTGATCGGGTACTTAGGGTTTCTGCATCGGGGGCTTCTTATAGGCGAAGGGGGAGGCCGAGGCGGTGGCCAGAGGGGCCACACCCCTCCTAGGCGCGGGCCCACCCCTGGCCGCGCCTAGGGGGTGTCTGGCTGCCTTGGCACGCCTCTCCGTCTCCTGTGTGGACTTCTTGTTCCCCTTGTAAAGTTATTGACTTTGGCGTTTGTCTCATCCAATTCCGAGAATATTTCCTTACTAGCTTTTCTAAAACCAAAAACAGCAGAAAACATGCAACTAGAACTATGGCAACTTGTTAATTGGTTAGTTCCAGAAAAGATATAAAAAGCACCTCAAAGTGTAGACAAAGCAAAGCAAACTAGATACTAACAAGCATGGAACATCAAAAATTATAGATACGTTTCCAACGTATCATCAACGCGGCGGACGGAGGTCGTGCTATGGCAAAGTCGACGCGGTGGACACGAGGTCGACGCGGCAGACGGTGATCGTGCCATGGCGAAGTCTATGCAGTGGACATGGGGTCGACATGGAAAAAGGAAGTCGCGCTATGACGAAGTCGACGTGGTAGACACGGGGTCGATGCGGCGAACGGGGGTCGCGCTTTGGCAAATCGACGCGGCGGACAGAGGTCATGTGATGACGGAGTTGTGTGGCATTTAGCCGGTAGCATGGCGAGTCCGCTACGAACAAGTCGCCAAACACGGCGAGTCCGTGACCTTGGCGAGTTTGTGGCAGGAGAATCCCCGAGTACCACTACTAGGAAAACGTCTATAGATAATCCACACATCCATGGCGCAGATGCTAGTGGTGCCCCATAGGTAAATCAGTCGTGGCGCACTTCACACAGGTGCCCGAAGGCTAACTCTCATAGGCATGGCACACATGGGGGTTGTGCGCCACGGCTGCGTATGGGCCAGGGCACTGCCGGCCGCAGATCACATAGCCGTCACGCACCACTGCCAAGTGCGCTACGGGTGTGGCTGGTAGCCGTCGCGCATGTGAGGCAGGTGCGCTACGCCTAATATGGGGCCACTCTGCTATATAACTGGGCAAACACATCCATGGCGCACTCTGGCATGTGCGCCACGGCTGTGATTAATGCATGTGGCGCACCGCCACCATGTGCACCACGGAGATGCGTGTTGTCTACATTTTGGCATCTACTTTTAGCACATGTGATCCACCACCACCTCCTACTTCACTTTCCCCCTCCTCTTCCATCTTGGATCTGGTCGCCCTCCTCCTCCTTACCACCTCAATTTCTCAACTATTTCACCATTTGTAGCATGTAAAACTTACCTTGGATGCTACATACGTAATAGAGGAAATCTCTCCTTCCAGGACACCATCCTATCGTGGTCTCTCACCTCTCCTTCCATCTTCTCTGTCTCTCATCTCGGTAAGTTGTCCATGTAATAGGATGTGTTCATGTGTATGGATGATAAATGCTCATATGTATGGATAGGATGATAGATGCTCATGTGTATGTGTAACACCTCAAAAATATTAATAAAGATATCAATTTCTAATCAACCAAAATTAGGGTTAACAAAAGCTTTTAATATTAAACATTATATTAATGAATGTGTGTTTGTGAATGTTTGAAATGCCATGTTTGTTTGTTTTAAATGATGAGGCTTTGTTTAAATATCAAAACCATATCATCTAGGTCAATCAAAACTAGATCAAAACAAAAGAAAAATCATTATATGAAGCATATGACCTAATGGTCATTTTTGCCAAAGTTAACACCTAGTTCACTTTGAGCATCTCTAGCAAATGATTTCAAATAGAAACTTATCCCTTTCTTTTCTCACCTTGCTAGACCAAGTGACACTTAACACAAGGGAGCTTTCAAACCATGCAGAAACATTTTCAAATGCATTTGAGAGGCAATTCAAAATTGAATCTATCTTATGCATCAAGATAGTCATTTTTGGAAAACCACAAAAAACCTTCACCACTTAGCAAATCCTTGCACCCCGAGACTACCAAACTTATGACCAGCACACCCACCAAAAAGATTTGGAAAATTCAAAGATTAAGTTCTTGCGGCCATTTAATCAAACACCTGGTGATCACAGTACAACCTCACCAACTATTCACTATTTTGATCAACCTTGTCATCATCCATGTGACCTCACCGAGCCTCCACGACGTGCCCTTAACTGTCCCTGTACCAGCCTGTGCAATTGAGCTCATCTCACTCGCCGTTGTGACCAATAGAAATAGTACCCAAGCTCACCCATGTCACCCTATCGTGGACACACTACCACACACCGCGTAGTCTTTGCCCATGATGTCTAGGAGGTAGCCGTGACCTCACCACCACCGCCATTGCACACCTCGACCAATGACCGCCCGCGGAGACGCCAGCGCAGCCACACCCATTTAACACCCGACCATGCCGATCGCCACACCAGAGCGCCGAGCCTCCCCATGTAACCATGTCGCGCCTCGCTCTCTCCTTGCGCCATTAAGTTCGCCGCGACGCCAGCAAGCCCCCAGACATGATCGTTTGACCCCGCGAGCACCGTGACCACCGTACGCCATTATCAACGCTGACGGTACTGACGCAGGGCATGGATGTTCCCAACCAACTGAGACAACACCTTGTCGTGGCACTGTGCACATGACGATCGCCCGGAAGCACCGCGTCAACCTATGCCCTCCGCCATGCCGATAGCTTCCTGTGACGACGTCACCGACAAGCCCGAGCCATGCCGCACTGCACCCTTTGAGATAGTATAAATAGAGCCCTCCCCCAGCCTCCAAAATCACACCATTCCACTCCCCTCTCATCTAGCAATCTATTTAACCTGTCCCTGGAGCAAGGCGAGCACCACACAACCGGAATTTGACTAGAGCCCACCGCTGCAGAGGAGGGAAGAAGCCGATGCTAGGAGACGCCCCAGGAGCTACCGCGACCACCATTCGACTCGCCGTCGTCGACTCGCTCGTTTGCCCACTTCATCGGACCTAGCTGGAGCCCTGGTAAGCCCCCGACAACCCCCGCCGTAGAGCTAGGGTGTCACATCCCAAAATTTTCTAAATTTTGAAATGTGAAATAGATAAAATAAGTTTGGTTGATTGTTTGACTTGATGAAAATTCTCAAGGAAACGAAACCTTTTGAATTGGAAAGAACTCACTCTATTATGACCTAAGTAGCCATATAGGCAAAAGAGGGTGGATTGAGTTTCAGTTTTAGTATTTGACTGAATGTTTTCAAAAATAAAAATCATGAAGCATTCATAAGCATTTCATTACATTCATGCAAAGTTCTCAAAAACTAAATCCAAATCCTAGTATCTAAATCCGATAGTTTATTTGTCCAAATGTTTCTATAAGGAATATAAAGAGATTTATGAAACCACCATCTTCAAACTAGTGATAATATTACAAATATTATCCTATAATTATCTACTGAATTTTACAAAAATTTAGAAACAAGAATCGTGTCATTTCGAGTTCGTATGCAAAAGATATAAAGGAAATACATAAATAGAAAAAGGAAAATAAAAAGAAAAAAACTAATGGGCCAACCGGCCGGCCCACTCAGCTGACCGACCGGAGCAGCCACGCACGGGAAGGAATCGATCCCACCTCCGCTTTAAAAATCGTGTGAAAACTCGTTTTCTAAACCTACCTCTATTCAAACTTCTATATCTTTTTTTCTACAACTCTAATTTAATTTCCGTTTGTTTCTACTTGTTTCCTACTCCAAGAGCTATCTCCCCACCATCCTAAATCCCTATATAATCTCCGGGAGTCACACCTATATCACTTTTTATTCTCAAAATCCCGAATCTACACCTTCACGAGTCATATTTCGCTTCAAAACCTATCTAGACTTCGTCGGTTAAGTTGAATCCAAGTGCTACTGGTGAATCCAATTGCTACTGGTTCGTATTAACATTACCTATCCAGTACACTCTAGAACTAAATTTAATACGTCAATTAGAATAGAAGTTGCAACAGAACTATTAAAACCCCTATATTGGCAATAAAGATTTACTAATAAATACCCTATTTCATTAAATGATCTCGTGCATGCATCATGTATTCTAATATTGTTCAGAGAACTAACTACAACCATTGTGACATATTAAATTGTCATGCATGCATTTGTTTATCATTGTTTTGTTGTATTGTGCATAATTGCATTGTTTTGAATGGTGTATTTGTTGTGCACTTGTTTGATCGATAGATCGCGAGGAGTGCAACTATTTTGGTTGTGACGAGTGAAACAATTGCAATTGTGAGGATTGTTTGAATGACTACATCAACAAAAGGCTAGTGGCACTATCATAAAAGTCCTATTATTTTTCCTATGCATTGTAGTTGTTTTTAGTAGAATTGCATGTGTAGGAATATTTTGCACTATGTGATATTCTATTTCCTATTTAGGATACCATTTTGTATCTTGCTTAGTGGAAACATCATAGTTGTAGTATGCTTGGCCCTGTTATAGATTCGAGGTGGAATACCATGTTATGATTATATGAAGTGTTGGAAAATATATGTTTTATATTATAAAACAAATACTCAATGAATCACCTGGATGGAATGTGGATACTCAGTTGTGAATAAGGTGGCAACAAAGGGAACCATATCTATGGTTATCTTTTTTGTGTGAGCACTGGAAGAAACCACCCAGGGACTTAGAGATTGAACATGTTTCTCGTATAGTGGCTTTCGTGTACAGCCACATGCTAAATGGGCTCTGGCTTAGTCAATTACATAGTGGAAGACCCCTTGCATTGGTACCTATTCAGGTTAACTAGAATTATGTATTGGAAGTATATCCTTACATTGGTTGCTGGTAGACGTGCTAGCATTATGTATTGAGAGGACTTCTATGGAAAGACTTTGTCACATTCTCGATCTGTCGGTACTCCATTTGGTGTGTACTTATTCAGCGGCCACTGGTGGAGTCAAGAAGAGATTGTATCATGTGGGTAAAGTGTACAACTTCTGCAGAAGATCAAATTCTAAGTACTTAGCCGTGTCCCCGGTTACGGAAAACTCTGAGCAACTAAGGCCTGAAGCTATGGAAGATCTCGACATTCCAATTTATCAAAGTAAAACTTGATGGTGTCAACAAGGGATAAGAATCACTTGAGTTTGCCAAGGAGTTCAAAAATATTCTTGAAATATCAAAACTATTTTCAAAAGATAGGATAAAACCATATTGCTTTCTGCAAATGAGCCTAAACTCTACTTAGCCAAATATGCATGTATTGATAGATTCCAACTTATTTCCACATAGTAGTCACACTTGCCAATACAATTCAAATGTGTTGACCCTTGTGGCTGTAACTTATCATGTTACATGATTACTTGATGATAGTGATGTTTGATGAGTAGGGGTTACGAGTCTGCATCCAACATGTTTGCCTGTGGCACATGAATATGAAGGACTCCATTCTTCACTTTTATTTCGCTGCTTTGTAATAAGATAGCCTATGGCTATGAGATTGTAATAAGTATTTATATTATGGATCATGCGATGTAATATTACCTTTGTATCTTGATATTACATCTTAAATTGTGGGTGCTAGCTATTCGATCCAGATACTAGAACTGTAATCATAGGGATTTCGAACCAAGCCGGGTTCGGGTCCGCTACACAGGGTTAGCTTCTCGCGCGCTGTGCGATGGAGACGACGACGCGTAGCCGTTCGATCGTGCCCTAATCGTGCGGTCCAGAGTGAAGGATACCTCTTCGCGTTAGATGACCTACTGACGTGTGGGACCAGCCCCGGTGCAGCCCGGCGCGCGCACGCTGCATAGTTGGGCTGGCCCGTTAGTATTCCCGCACGAGTCCATAGATTGAAATTTAGATTTTTCCTTTTTATTCAAAATCCTTTACTGTAGGTAACTTTGAAAATCATTTCTGGAAGATTTACCAAACCAAATTGAATAAAACCAATTTTTTATAAAGGATTTGAAAAGCTCTAATCACTCCTGTTGGATTCAAACAGTTTGAAACTATAGATCACCCATAGTAAAAATAACAAGATAGTAGCTTTTACAACTTCAAACATTTTTATAAAATCAACCATAAATGATTTTGAGTTGATTCCAACTCTCAAAAATCACCTTATCCATGATCAATCTGAATATGTTAAAAATATATAGTTTTACATGCAGTAGTATTGGACCAAAATTAAAGAATGGCTTTATAGTCATTTCTAGTCACATGATTTTTATTAAATGAGAATTTTAAAATTTGTAATTTAGGGCAACCACTTTAAATCACTTTCCCAAGTATTGGAATATGTGGTGATGACATGTGTCAAAATGATCCCATATTTTAATTGGATAATATTAAATCTTAAGTAACTTTTCAATGAGTAGAAATTACTTTTCTAAAATAAAATAAATAAAAGCTTGTCACCATTTTCTTGTAATGATAGAGATGATGCTAGATCATCTTGTGTAGATCCTTGTGTGCTAAATAGAAGTAGTTAAGTATTGTTTGGTGATTGTGTACCTCGTATTTATTTAGACGCTAGTATCAACCCGGGCTACGAGGAGGAAGATTTCTACGAGGAAGAGGAAGAGAACTTCGACCACATTACCAACCAAGGCAAGCTATCCTATGCAAGCCTCACTATGCAGATTATACTGTGCAAGCTAAGTTAAACCATGCAAGCAATTCTGCTGCAAACCTTGATTATACCAATCCCAAGTTTTACTTGCAAGCTTTATCTTTTCTTTTAGCAAAGTCGTTCAAGTAGTTAATTAATTGGTGATCAGTGGAAAAGTAGGATAGATGCCACCAATATATTAGAGCTAGGTACAAATGGTTACACTTGATTAGTACCCCACCGTAGTGACACCCTCATTGATAGATGCTAGTGCTAAACTAATCTTGATCACTATAGATGGGAACACTCAAAGAAAATGATTATGAAAACCTTGGAATGATGGGTCATTCTATTGAAATGTTTTGACATGTGTTATGGAACACAATGAGTGAAGATGATACTGAATGAAGTGTGTGCCCTGACTTTAATAAAAACTGATGGTTGGGTTCGGATGCGATACCATTCCAATTTTACCGTACAACCACAATACCCGAGTCTGGGTAGGGCTTAACTTGAAGTTTATGTGTCTTGGTATGGGTTCCCTCGCGGAACGAGGTGAGCTGAGGCTACCTTGTGAATATGTATGTCCACATATGCAGTGCCCAGGATGGCAGATGGCCATGGCTAGGAGGCCAAGCTCATAGGGAAGGTGCCTATACTAGGGTGTGTAATTGAAAGGTTAGGATTGATTATCCGCATAGCAAGTATGATGATTCAGGGTTATCCTTGACGGATGTATCGAATGTTGTGGTGAAAGTGTACCACCTCTGCAGAGTGTCAAACTATTCGAATAGCCACGTCTGCGATCATGGACAGTTGGATGGCCATACTGTTCCATTGTCAGATGTTTTCAAAATGACTTTTGACTTGAATGATTGACTTTGACGTGACCCCACAAGGTTGTGGACATGAAACTATGTTCCCACTTGAGAAATCTAGATAACTAAAGTTAGGTCTTTACTACCAAGTATCTCCGAAATAAAATTGGCTTATGGCAAACAAACCTAGATCTTAGGATTCCTACTAGAGTGGTAGTACTACATTAGTGTTAGTTTGCGAGTACTTTAAAAAGTACTCATGGCTTTGTCCCTGGCTATTCCCATGGCCAGACTATGAAGGAGAGTATTAGGAGGATGGACAGTAGGACGCCTACGATAACTAGGATCATCTCCCATCATCAGCATTGCCTGTGACCATGAAGATGGAGCCTCGACTATGCTTGTATTTCCTCTGCTTTGTTATGTAATCAGAGTTGATCATGAGATCAATATTTGTAAGACTATTATGGTTTGTACTAGATGATGTACTGTGATATCAATTCTGTTATGTATCACAAAAATGGTAATCCTGGGATTGCGAGGTATGACATAACAGGCATCTAGGATTAAAAATTCGAGTGTTTACAAGTTGGTATCACAACCATCTTGACCATAGGAGACCCTAGTTAGAATGGACGTCTAAAAAACTTAGTTTCAAAACAAAGGAAGTGAGTATTTACGAAAACCTATTCTCACTCTTATCCTTGAAATTCTTTCCAAAAGGGAGTCATATGTTCCACCAAAATTTTGTAATGCTACATAAAATTTGACACACTTGATCACCTCACTAACTCTCTCATCTTAAATTATTATAGATGGAAGTCAAGTACATCAAGTTTTACCAGCTGGGCAACGGAGGGAACCTCATCTTTGAGAGGGACTTGGGACAGCTAGCAGAGTATCTGGGATGCCCGCACCCGGAGTTCTATGGAGCCCAACTCGATGATCAGCCTGGAGGGGAACTACAATGGTTGATAGTTACAGATCTGAGGGGAAAGATGGAGTCACCCACATATGATAAGATCCAATTCAGCTTGAGGGATAACAACTGGATGGATGGACTTGCTCGAGCAATGCAAGAAGCACTTGCCCGCTTGTGTGGGCAAAATGTCAACCAGATCGCCGGCACCAGCTTCGCTCACTATGCTAGACGTGACTCTCAGGGACACTCGTTGGGCATGCCAGCACATCCAGAGCTGAGGCATCATGTGGACCATCTTGCCTTCATGTTGCATGAGACCCAGAAAGAGTTGAACAATGCCCGTGAGCAAGCCAGCCAGAATCAAAGTGCTGCCATGAAGAAGGACCAGACCCTCGCGATCCTTGTTAAAGAGCGCAAGTCACTTCGCTGCCAGCATGACAAGAAAAACTGCATCATTACCTGTCTTCGTCACAAGGTGTCAGCCCTGGAGGAAACTGTCCATGATCGGGACATGCAGCTCGAGGATAGGGAGAACGAAGGTGAAGACACTGTGGAGATCCCTATTCGTACCTCAGCGAGGATGATGACTACTTGGAGGACATCGACCAGGAGTTCCACACAGACAATGAAGACTACGACTTCATCGATGACGAAGAGGCCACTGGTTCTGATGAGTAGTAGCACAAGAGCACTATCGTAGGTGTAAGGTTGTATCCGGTTCCACTGTATCGTAGCTTGTTAGGATGGTTCTTAAAACCACCTGCTTTGTTGTTGTGATTTGTAGTTTCCCATGTGTGACTTGTATGTGTGCTTGAATGAATGAAAAGGAGTTGTTGGTTTCAAACTTTAGCCTTCCTCAGAGTTTAAAACTTTTAAACCAAATCCTTAAACCTTAGAAAAATTTCCCTCTTGTCTTATGATCTACCTAAATCTTTAGATGCCTCGCTGTGGGGCAACTCATCCCAGGACCCGATGGTCCAAATTCTGCAAATGTTTGTAGCCGATCGAAAAGACGTCAGAACTGAGCGTCAAGCAAACCTTGCCACTCTGCAACAGATTACCCAAATGGCACATGACAATAGATTACCCATATTGCAACCAAAACATTGTTTCATATATCGTTATATCTGTCACACATGATGGTTTCTGAAACAATTCTTTCAGCTCCTAGATAAACTTGATATTAAAACAATCAAGAATCATGGAGGCACATATGATACTTAAGATACTAACATTGGAATTATTACTCTCGATTAATACTAATTATTAAACTTCACGGAGTAAACAGAGTTTGCTGAAAGTTTTCAATAGGACTTTAAACTTTGATTGACACTCAACACAATACGATACCAGTTCGTAAAGTAAATATCCAGAATTCTATAGTTCTATTATCTCAATTATAACTAAGCATAAGGTGGTGAACGAATGCCAATGGCTACAACAAATTATGAAAATTCACTTTGATTTAATTTATGATAAATTGAGTTCAACTAATCCAAATTAGAAATGAACTCCCACTCAAAAACGACATCCCTCGTGTCTTTTTGGTGATTACATGAACCAAATTCACTACACCAAGTCCGATCATCACGTGAGTCGGTGTAGCTTCAAAGGCGAGCATCCATATGGTCATCATATCAAAACATATGACTCATGCTTAACCTTTCGGTCCGTGTTCCAAGGCCATGTTTGTACATGCTAGGATCGCCAAGTAAGAACCTTAGTATTCGCGTGTGTAACTGTCTTACACCCGAGATATGCTCGTGGATTCAAGTACACCCGATCATCACGTGATGTCTTGAAGCGACGAAACATTGTCGGTTCATACTTAAGAAAGAACACATTTTTATATTGATATCTAAATGAGGGATCATCTTATTATGCTAATAAAACACCAAAAAGCAATATAAGGTGCAATCAAACATCACATGTTTGTAAGTGAAATGATATGGTTCTTACACTTGATCTCCATCATGTGCATCATGGTATGATCGCCATCATACCTCTATGTGTAAGGCCAAGGTCTATGGAACTTACATGTTATGTGTGTTGTAAGAGTATCGACTTATACTTCTACTTACAACATCACCATATCATGACACTAGCCCAGCAACAATCTAAACTAGATGCCTCTAATTTATCCATTGCAAGTGTTACGTGGCTTAGGGCTTTCGAAGATAGAACCGTTCTTACCTACGAACATGAACCACAACGAGGATAACCAAATTGTTGACAACTCGTTGCAAATTAGATATTGACTATAGTAGGAGAGACAGACACCCGCTAGCCACTTATGCAAAACTAATTGCATGTCAAGCGTGGAACAGGTCTCATGTGCGAGGACATGTAAAGTTTGTCCGGGCCGCTTCATCCCACTATGCCACCAATATCCAAAGTACAACTAAGAAGCAATAAAATGATCATCATCGCCCACATACTCATATGTGTACTACCCGTGCAAAGAATCTACGCATAGATCCGGCTCTGATACCACTGTAGGGTTCGCAGCATAGAAAACAAAAAAATCCTACGATGGGAACAACTATGTACCAAGATCTATCTACTAGATACAAGCAATGGGTGGATATACATCTGTAGAGAACTTACCCTTGAAGACCGACAAAGCTTAACGAGTCCAAACTCGTGGTTGATGTAGATGATCTCTTGCCGATCTCAAGATCGAGAGGAAGTCCTAGCGCCGCAAAACAGCAGCGCATCCATGCTCGCACACACGTACAAGACACCGAGCAACCTCCACCTCCCCGCTCCAGCGATGCAGCGGAAGCACAACCCTTTCTTGCCGAATAGCCACCGGGAACATGTATCTCGCTAGTCCGAGACCATGGGGAATAAATTCTAGAGGGGGAGAGAGATCCTTCACGAGGAGGTGTACTTTGAGAGGAGGAGAGGGGGGCCTTTTATAGGGAAGAGGGGGGCACCCAAGGGGCATGGAGCCCAGCCATGCGGGCTGCACCCACCTCTTCCACATTCATGTGGGTGGACACTCCACTCACTCAGATGCCTTTCAATTTCCTCCAGTCAAAATCCCACTCAAATTCCCATTAAATTTCCACCAAATTTAATGCAAACTATTATTAAATAAAACTCCTTTTATTTATTCAGAATTTTTTCAATTACTTTAATGACAAACATTCACATATAACCCCTTGATAGTATTTCATTTCACATGCAGAAACACTTTCTGCAATTTCACCCGAAAACCCGTTTCGGTATCTAGTGAAATAAATTCCTACGCTTGTTTATTCTTTTCGGCATGAAACTTTTGCTCCAATTGGATGTCAGTGTCCCTTAAGTGTGCCACCCTATGTTCGGGAATAATGTGGACATGATTGAGACCCTTCTCCGATCAATAATCAGAAGCGGGACCTGGAGATCCATACTAACTCCCACACATTCAACGCTGACTTTCCTGTGATCGTCTGAACCTTTTACGCTAGTATCTTAATCCTTTTGTTTCGTGATATATTACATGTCCGAGATTCGATCATCGGTATATCCATACCTAGTTTGATCTCGTTACCGACATGCGCTCTTTTCTCGTTCCCGTGATATAACATTCTAGTGATCAAATCACTTGCTTGCAAGCTAATCAATGTGATATCACCGAGAGGGCCCAGAGCATATCTATCCGTCATCGGGATGAACAAATTCCACTCTCGATCCATGAGCCTCAACATAACACTTTAGTAGTTCTGAAGCCATCTTTATAATCACCCAATTACGGTGTGACGTTTGATGTCATCAAGAAACTCTTCCGGTGTTAGTGATTGACATGATCTCATGGTATAAGGATTAGGATCACTTCATAAGTTGTTATAGCAATATAAACTCAATGACTTTGATCGTAATGCTATACTTCGGATGAAAGTTCATCACATCATTACACTAATATTGTGACCTCGTTATTAACAACATCCAATGTCCATGATCAGGAAACCTTTGATCATCTTGTTAATCAACGAGCTAGTTTCTAAGAGAGGCATAACTAGGAACTTCCTTTTTGTTTATTAAACACACATGTATTAACGTTTCTGTATTAATACAATTATAGCATGAAAAATAAACATTTATCATAAATAAGGAATACGATAATAACCACTTTATTATTGCCTCTCGGGCATATTCCCTTCAATGGTGGAGTGCTCCAGGTAGACAAGGTAAAGAAGTGCCGATCGCCACCTTGAAGGACAGGTTGTTCATTGGCTGATGTAGCTCACATTGTGTCATCTCTCTGACATCATCCATGGGGTAGTGAGGTGTCAGTGCATCATCCAGCAGTGCTTGATCATCAACCCGGACCTCTGTGGAAGCCATGTTGCTTCTCCGCTGGCTATGATCCAATGCAGGATCATCAGCATGCGGCTGAGATGACCTTTGTCTAAGTGCTTCCACTACCAGCTTCTTCATCCCAGCTAGTTCCTCTTCTATCTTCCCGATCCGGTCTGCCTCCCGGTCCTTCTTTCTCTTACGGATTTTGTAACTGTCATCATACTCAGGAAACCCTTTCTTCCACATAACACTGGCATCTTTGCCTCGTGTTTGTCCACCTTTTTCAGGATTACTGAGAGAGTGTGTTAGCTCGTCGTTCTCTCTCTCGGGCTGTAACAATCCCAATTGAGCATCGTTCATTGCTTTAACAATTGCATTGGAGGGTGTTAGATTTTTTTCCTGAAAAATTGTCTTCCTTGTTTCTAGGTACAACGATCCCCCGTGCCCATACCACCAGTGCTTTGACCTCTCAAGCCATCCATATGTACCGGGAGTGACCCCTCTAGTCCTGATGTCTTGCTCCATAGTTCCCACTTAGGTACGACACTCTTGTAGGCACATGTCCCCATTTTATGGTGGTATTTCTTTTTGGCAGCATTTATCGTATTCTTTTCCGACTTTGCCTTGGCTTCAAAAATTAGCCTGTATGTTACAAAATCGGGCAACTGTTCTTTAAACTTATCGTATGCTCCTTCAAACTCTAGAGTTTTCTTTTTCACGACATACTTCGCGTATAAACATTTGTTGTGGCTCCAGAACAGTTCGTTCATCTTCATTAGAGCCCACTCCTTGACTTTCATTGTTCCTTCAAGCCCACCTGGCCTTGGGGTAGTACCATATGCCTCGAATTGTTCATACTCTAGAGATAGTATGAAACGTGCTATGAGCTTCTGCCAAAGTTCATCTTTGTCATCATCGGTGATATAACTATCGGATTCTTCACTTGCTTTATTTGACTTATTCCATTCTTGAATGGTGATCGGGAGGTTGTCCATAACAATCACCCCGCATTGATTTGTAAACATCCTCTGATGCTTTTCTAGAGTAATCGGTTATCCATTATCATCTATTTCGTCGATGGTGAACCTTTGATTACCATCCAACTTTTTATTCGGGCCTCGTTTCGTTCTAGTTGTCGATTCCCTCGATCGGGTAGGCTAAAAGAAGAAGAGAGTAATTAATATATATATATATATATACCAATTAATTGTCGAGGCATAATATAGATATATATATATACCTTGCCGGTTATTGTCGAGAGGCCTTCATTGTTGTTTTTTGCCCTTCATCAACATTGTCTGGTTGCCCTTCATCCCTTTGTTCTAGTTTATGTCCATCGCCGGATGGATTCAGAAATGACGATATCTTATCTATTTCACCATTTATAATGCTCACAGTAAGCTCGTTGCCTTCGGCGTCAATGGTGCGCTCCATCACTACTACAAAAAAAAGTTAGAAAAAAAGTCGTCTTTATGTAGATATGAGCAAATAGATGGTAAAAATATTGTCCTATTTTAATTTTTACTCATATTTTTTTAACATTTCCTAATAATAATACTAGACCACTACTACTATATATACTACTACTAATTAATACTAATACTACTACTAATACTACAAATACTACTACAAAAACTACGAATTAATACTACTACAAATATAATACTAGTAATACTACTAATATTTCCCACTAACATTATGCACTAATATATACTAATATACTATTATATACTAGTATACTAACATTTATGTACTATATTTGTAGCATTTATATACTACTAGTATATTATACTAGCATTTATGTACTAGCATTTGTAACATATACTAACATTTATGTACTAGTATACTAGCATTTATATACTAACATTTATGTACTAATATAATAATAGTATATACTCAAATATACTATTATATACTACGTATACTAACATTTATGTACTATATTTGTAGCATTTATATACTACTAGTATATTATAATACTAGCATTTATGTACTAGCATTTGTAACATATACTAACATTTATGTACTAGTATACTAGCATTTATATACTAACATTTATGTACTAATATAATACTAGTATATACTCAAATATACTATTATATACTAGTATACTAATATTTATGTACTATATTTGTAGCATTTATATACTACTAGTATATTATACTAGCATTTATGTACTAGCATTTGTAACATATACTAACATTTATGTACTAGTATACTAGCATTTATATACTAACATTTATGTACTACTCCCTCCGTCACGGTTTGGAGGACGTTTTAGAGAGATTGTTGAAACCTAGGTGGAAGCTAATTGGGGCTAGATTTATGTCAAAAAAATGCGCTCATTACATATTTGGCGCCCTATTAAACGTAATTACTCAATGGAAACGATGAGTATAGGCGCATGCATTGATGGAGTCACATGCAAGAATTAATTCTTTGGCTGCATGAAGTAGTAAGTGGGAAGGAAAAAGAAGGGCATTAATTCTGTAATTAAGTCTAACACGCCTAGGAGGAGAGGACTTTTGGAAATGCATGGCTTTTATAAGACGCCCTCCAAACCGTGACGGAGGGAGTAATATAATACTAGTATATACTCAAATATACTATTATACTAATATACTAATAATACTAATATACTACTAACATTTCCTAATACTAATATACTACTAACACTCATCATCGGATCAGAGGGAGATCGAGGGAGAGGGTCGGGGCGCACCTGGGGCATAAGAGCGCGAGGACGACGGCGCCGGTGACGACGGTGGTGGTAACAGCGCACGACGGTCGCGGCGGTGTGGTTTGCAGCTGGGCGCGTGCGGACGACGGCGCGACGATGGTGGCGATGGCGGCGACATAGGCTCGGACTACTCACGATGATGGTGGCAGCGTGGCGCACGCAATTTCGGAAGCCTGCGGGATTTGTGGCGCCTCCTGCACGCTAGAGTTCGTCGATAGAGCTGAACGGATAGGAGAAGAAGGGGCGGAATCAGTATATATATGGAAAAGGTCATTAGTCCCGGGTCATGCCACCGCCCGGGACTAAAGACCCTTTAGTCATGGGTCGTGGCATGACCCGGGACTAAAGGCCCCCCACCCTCTAGTCTCGGGTCGTGGCTGCACCCGTGACTAGAAGCTATTTTCGACCTCGACCGCTTCGCGCGTGATCCCAGACCTCTAGTCCCGGTTTGTGTTTAGACCCGGGACTAGATTGTCTTCTCTAACTTTTAAATTCAAAAACATTTATAACTTTGGAAATTCATAGATCCTATTTAATAAATCCAAATAATATAAATAATATGTCTATTATTATTATAAAAATATAAGGAATCTTAATATATCATCCTTGCATCTCTTTGTATAATGCATAAATTGTGACATTCTCATTTCAAAGTGCATTCACAAATTTTTTGTAACTTTTTAAATTCAAAAACATTTATAACTTTGGAAATTCATAGCTCCTATTTATAAAATGCAAATAATACAAATAATATGTCTATTATTATTATAAAAATATAAGGAATCTTAATATATCATCCATACATCTCTTTGTATCATACATCAATTGTGACATTCTCATTTCAAAGTGCATTCACTATTTTTTTGTAAGTTATTAAATTCAAAATCATTTATAACTTTGGAAATTCATAGCTCCTATTTAATAAATCCAAATAATACAAATAATATGTCTATTATTATCAAAAAAATATAAGGTATCTTAATATATCATACATACAACTATTTGCATCATGTATCCATATTTTCGGTTTGAATAACTATTTTGGGGGCCTTTTAGTCCCGGTTGGAGGCAATAGCCGGTACTAAAGATATCTCCCCCTATTCTCAGAGACCTCAAGCCACGCGCCATACTTTTCCGCCATGTTTTCCCGACCTTTCCCTCTATATCTAGGCCGACCGCGCCATGGCCATCCACACACATCCACACCTTCCCCTAGCATAACAATGGACACCACATTGATGGTGGCTCAATCGACGTAGAGCCTGTTGGGAGACCCCAAGAGGAAGGTGTGATGAGCACAGCAGCAAGTTTTTACTCTGTTATGAAACCAAGGTTATCGAACCAGTAGGAGTAAGGAAACAACCCCAAGGTGTTGCTACTAACTTGGAATCTCCACAACACAACCACAGAACTTTGCCCCAACTTACAGTGAGGTTGTCAAGCTCACCGGTTTGCTAAAAACAAAGGATTAAATGTATAGTGTGGAAGAAAGTAAATTCTTGCAGAAAGTAATAGTAAACAGTAGATGGAATATCAACGGTAAAGAATGGACCGAGGTCCACAGTTCACTAGAGGTGTTTCTCTTTAAGATAGATAGCATGTTGGGTGAACAAATTACAGTTGGGCAATTGACAGATTGAAAATGCATAATATGCATGTACAAGTCATGATGATTCCTATGAGATTTGTTTGGGCATTACAATATAATACATAGACCATAATCCAACTACATCTATGACTAATAATCCACCTTCAGGTTATCATCTGAACCCCTTCTAGTATTAAGTTACAAGCAGCGGATAATTGCATTAAGCAAAGTGTGTAAAGTAACCAATACAATTTCCCCATGGACAAAGATTGTTTTTCTCCCTAGTAGCAACAACACATCTACAACCTTAGAGATTTCTGTCACTTCCCTAGATTACTAGAGGCATGAACCTATTATCGAGCATAAATACTCCCTCTTGGAGTTGCAAGCATCTACTTGGCCAAAGCATCTACGAAGAATGGAGAGCATGCAAGATCACACATAACATAGACATGATAGAATCAATAATCAATCTTGAACATGGTACTCAATATCCATCGGATCCTAACAAACACAACATGTAGGATTACATAAATAGATGATCTTGATCATGAACGGAGCTCAGAAGATCTAAACATGAAAGCACAAAGGAGGAGAACCAACCATCTAGGTACTGTATGGACACATAGTCCAAGGGTGAACTACTCACGCATCACTCCAGAGGATAGCATGGTGATGAAGAAGGCCTCTGTGATGATCTCTCCCCTCCGGCAGGGTGCCGGGAAGAGCTTCGGATCCCCCCGGTCTAGGGATAGAGATGGCGGCGGCTATAGACTTTTTTTGTGGAGATCTGATTGGGTGTTTAGGGTTTCTGCATCGGGGTGATTTTATAGGCAAAGGGGCAAGGTCGATGGGTGCCCGAGGGGCCCACACCTAGGGCTACCCTCCCTAGGCCGCGCCACCACCAGGTGTGGCCGCCTCGTGGCCCCACTTTGGCTGACCTTCGGACTCGGTGTTCCTTCTGGTAAAATATTGACTTTGGCTTTTGTCCCGTCCAATTCCGAGAATATTTCCTTACTAGCTTTTCTGAAACCAAAAATAGAAAAAAAGGGGCAACTGGCACTGCGACATCTTGTTAATAGGTTAGTTCCAGAAAATTTATAAAAATACAGACAAAACATAAGAAAGTTGATATAAAACAAGCACAGAGCATAAAAAATTATAGATACGTTTACGATGTATCACACATACTAGGCAATTATGACCCTCGAGGAGACCGAGGCGCTATACACCTCTAGCTACCCATGTCTATCGGGCTACCGGCTGCCCGTCGGATGGATGCTGAGCGCTAGAGGGGTTACTGTCCCTCTTATGTCTCAAGGTTCCGCCCGCCAGGCAACCATCACAAACCACTTCTACCACGGGCTCACGCCGGATCAGCGGATACATCCCCATTGGATCCCGACAACTACGACACCTGGAAAGCTTTCTTTGCTAACCGGCAGGAAAGGTAGCTCGCCAGGTATGAGGGTGACGGCCCTCCCTCGGTGAACCACAACAAAGCCGGTTGTCGCCTATGGTGGGCGAACCGGACTATCGTCGACGTGATGTGCTACATCGAGCAAGGAGATCATCCTCTTGCGGTGCCCACACCTGCCGTAGAGCCATAAGAGTGGTGGTGGTGAAGACCGCGGGCGTAGCGGTGTCTTCATTCGGGAGCCCCTCCCCCACGCGTCATCCGTGTCCGGAGTGGCAGGTGCCCCCAGAATATTCTATAGCTGGGCTGAGGATCCAGTCGCGTGCGCCTAGCTACGACGACAATGACAAAGACGAAGATGACCCTAAAGTTGTGTACTATAGGGCTAGATATGAGCATGACTTAAGGGGGGCCTTTAGTCCCGATTCCGTAGTCCCGTTTCTTAATATTAATAGATATCTTGAGTGTTAGTACCAGTTTCTGGCTGGACTGGGACTAAAGGGGAGCCTTTAGTCTCGATTCCGTAGTACCAGTTAGGAAACCAGGACTAATGGACCGTTTCCTACTATGAATTTCCCGAACTATGAAGATGTTGTTATATTCTTGTGCCGATGAGATAAATAATTTCACATATTAGGGAGTGCCTCTATGACCAGCAATGTAGATATGCATGAGGACTGGATCCTTAGGCATCTCCACATAGCTGGTCGTAGTGTTGTCCCTACTCTCGCACACCATCTTGCAGTTTATAACTTCTCTAACTAGATCAATACGCCTGTGAGCTAACTAATGTCACATATTAGGGAGTGCCTCTATGACCAGCAATGTGGAGATGCCTGAGGACTAGATCCTTAGGCATCTCCACAAAGCTGACTGTACTGTTGTCCCTGCTCTCGCACACCATCTTGGATATGACTGAGGACTCACAAGGATGCTTATTTATAGATTAAGCAGCACGACATAGTGTCGACACTCATGATATAATGTCGACACTCACCCTTGTCATTAGTGCTGCCTGTTGGAGATATGCCCTAGAGGCAATAATAAATGTAGTTATTATTATATCTTTGTGTTTATGATAAATGTTTACATTCATGCTATAATAGTATTAACAAGGAAACATTAATACTTGTGTTATTTGTAAACTTAATTTGAAGTCCCTAGTAAAGCCTCTATATAATACTAGCTTGTTGGTTAATAGATGATTGTGGTTTCCCTATCATGAACATTGAGATGTTATTAACAACAAGATCATATCGTTAGGAGAATGATATGGTGGACATACTCCTATAGATAAGCGTAGCATAAAGATCAAGTCATTTTAATAGTTCAATTGCTATATGCTTTCTGATACATAGTAATCTAATTCCTTCGACCATGAGATCATGCATATCACCTTTACCGGATGGATGCTTTGATGACATCAAACACCACACCGTAACTGGGTGGCTATAAAGGTGTCATTGAGTGTTCAGATAGTATTGGTTGAAACACATGGATCAAGAGTGGGATTTGTCCATCCATATGACGGATAGATATACTCTGGGCCCTCTCGGTGAAATGTCATCCAATTAGCTTGCAAGCATGTGACTGGCTCACAAGGGATCACATATCACGGGAACGAGAAAAGAGTACTTATCAATGCGCAGGTTGAACTAGGTATGTAGAGATACCGACGATCATAACCTCGGATAAGTAAACTATCGTGAGACAAAGGGAAATTGATATCGTATGTAAGTGGTTCATTCGATCGCAAAGTAATCGTAGAAATATGTGGAGAGCCATATGAATTTCCAGATTCCTCTATTGGTTATTGTTCGGAGAAGTGTCTCGATCATGTCCGCATAGTTCACGAACCGTAGGGAGACACACTTAAGGATTCGACGTTGTTTGAGTAGTTATGGAATGATGAGAAAGAGACCGAATGTTGTTCGGAGTCTCAGATGGGATCCGGGATATCACGTGGAGATCCGGAATGGTCCGGAGAATAAGATTCATATAAGGAAAGTCCCGTTTCGGAGTTGGGGAATGGTTCCGGTGTTTTCATCGGGAACATTCTAGAAGGTTCCGGAATGTCCCAGACCAAGGGGAAGGGTACATGAATGTGTCATTGTAAGTTGGAATGATTGCATCATGTACTAGGTGTCTTTGCTGTCCAAAATAAAGGGTTTATTTAAATCCTAAATTGAAAAGTCAAACGGCTAGTTTGAAAGTCAAACGGCAAGTTTTGGAAAGAGGAGGAGGAGTGGGAAACCTAGTTGGGGAGGGATTCCCTCCTCCAACCGCCGGCCCACCTCCAAGCCGAGTTGGGGAGGGACTCCCCTCCCCTTGGCCGCACCTCCCACCTATAAAGGGAGGGGCAGGGCTGCCCCTCCTAGAACACAAGTCCCTCTCCTCTAAACCTAAACCCTAGCCACAGTCTAGGGATTTCTCCCAAGCCGTCAAGTTAGAGCTTCTAATTGCCCTAGCCTCCGGTTTAGAGCCTTCTAATTGGTGTGTCTAATCCATAGATCACCAAGATCTCTCTCATACTCCATCATACTCGCTCCGGCTTAAGGCGAAGCCTTGCGAGATCTCCCCTCTACTTCCGGTACCACGCCGTTGTGCTGCCAGAATCGCGAGGAGAGTGCTACAACCTCCATTGCTTTGGAACAAGGAGAGGAAGGTCTTCGTCGAAAATTAACGTGTGACGATCATGGAGCGCTGCTGGAACGCGGCGCCGGAAGGATCGTCTACGCGATCTTGAGATCGGAAAGAGTACGACTACATCACCCACGAGAATCTGCTCTCGTTAAACACTTTGGAATCTTCGAGGGTGAGTTATTCCATCGACTCGTTGCTACAATCTAGTAGATAGATCTTGGCTTGTTTGTTTGTATGCGGTAGAAAATTTTTGTTTTCCATGCTACGAAACCCAACAGTGGTATCAGAGCCGTGTCTATATGTAGATCTGTTGCACGAGTAGAACACAATGGTCATTGTGGGCATTGATGCTTTTATTGTCGATTGCTTCTTGTGTACTTTGCATCTTGCGGGATGTTGGGATGAAGCGGCCCGGGCTAACCTTACATGACATCGTTCATGAGACTTGCTCCACGCTTGACATGCAACTCGTATTGCATAAGTGGCTTTGCGGGTGCCTGTTTCTCCCAGCATAGTGGAGATCCAATTTACAACGAGTGATTAACAATACTAGTATCAATGTTGTGGTTCTTGTTCGTAAGTTAGAACGACACTTATTGAAAGCCCCAAACCACGTAAAATATGCAAAGAAAGTAGAGGCGTCTAACTTTGTTTTGCAGGGGTGTGCAGTGATGTGATATGGCCATGATTGTGATTATATTTGATGTATGCAATGTTCCTTATTGTAAGTTGGCAACCGGCAGGAGCCATATGGTTGTCTTTAATTTCTGTTAAGACCCGCGTGTCTATTCAAAGTAGTTGTAATAGTTGAAGCCGGTGGACGACAACCATGGAGAAGCGTCATTGACCTTGATGCAATGCCGGTGATGATGTAGATCATATTCGTGCTTGAAGATGGAGATCGGAAGCACAAAGAAGAAAGGCCATATCATATCACATATTATGAATTGCATGTGATGTTAATCCTTTATGCATCTTGTATTGCTTAGTAGACGACGGTAGCATTATAAGATGATCCCTCATGCACATAAATTTCAAGTTCTAAAGTGTTCACCCTTAGTATGCACCGTTGCTAAAGCTTGTTGTTTCGAAGCACCACGTGATGATCGGGTGTGTTAGATTCATGAGTGAATACAACGTAAGCAAGCCAGATTTGCTTATGCGGTAACTAAGGTTTGATCTTGACGAGCCTAGCATGTACAGACATGGTCTCAGGAACACGAATCACCGAAAGGTAAAGCATAAATCATATAGTAGATATGATGAACATGTCGATTGTTCGCCATTGAAACTATATCAACTCTCGTGATGATCGGTTTTGATATGGTGGATTTGGTTCGTGTGATCACTAAAACAATGTGAGGGATGTTGTTTTGAGTGGGAGTTCACCTAGATTAAACTTTATTATTAATTTGAACTCAATTTGTCATAAACTTAGTCTAAACTATTGCAAATATGTTGTAGATCAATGGCAGCCCCTACCATCAATTTTAATGCGTTCCTAGAGAAAGAAAAGTTGAAAAACAATGGAAGCAATCATGATTGGTTCCGCAATTTGAGGATTGTCCTCACACTGGTAATTTGACCTATGTGCTGGATGCACTTGGGTGACCCACACGCAGCTGATGCTACCGATGAAGTAAAGAATGTTTACCTTGCTCGGAAGAATCGGACTCCATAGTTCAGTGTGCTATCTTGTATGGTTTAGAATCGGAGCTTCAGAAAAGGTTTCAGAATTTAGACCCACATGATATTGTCCGTGATCTCAAATTGATCTTTGAGACTCACGCGGCGATTGAGAGTTATGAGGCTTCTGAAAAGTTCTTTAACTGCAAGATGGAAGAGGGCAGCTCTGTCAGTGAGCATGTGCTTAAGATGTCTGGGCATGCAAACAAACTTCAAAGATTGGGTATAGTGATTCCTAATGCTTTGGGGATTTACCATGTCCTCCAATCACTACCACCAAGTTACAAGAACTTTGTGATGAACTACAACATGCAGAACATGAACAAGCAGTTGTCAGAACTGTTTGCTATGTTAAAATCTGCAGAAGTGGAGATCAAGAAAGAGCACCAAGTGTTGTTGGTCAATAAGACCACCAAATTCAAGAAAGGCAAGTCTAAGCAGAAGGGACACTTCAAGAAGGGTGGCAAGAAAGTTGCCACACCGACGAAGAGGACCAAGGCTGGACCCAAGCCTGATACTGAGTGCTTTTACTGCAAAGGAGAGGGTCACTGGAAGCGGAATTGCCCAAAGTACTTGGCGGATTTGAAGAACGGCAACATCAAGAAGAAAGGTATATCTGATATACATGTTATTGATGTGTATCTCACTAGTATTCGTAGTAGTGCCTGGGTATTTGATACTGGTTCGGTTGCTCATATTTGTAACTCGAAACAGGAGCTGCAGAATAAACGGAAGCTAGTGAAGAACGAGGTGACGATGCGCGTGGGAAACGGATCAAAGGTTGATGTGATCGCGGTCGGCACGCTACCCCTTCATCTACCATCGGGATTAGTTTTATACTTAAATAATTGTTATTTGGTGCCTGCGTTGAGCATGAACATTATATCGGGATCTTGTTTATTGCGAGACGGTTACTTGTTTAAATCCGAGAATAATGGTTGTTCGATTTATATGAGTAATATGCTTCATGCACATGCACCTTTGATAGATGGTCTTTTCTTGTTGAATCTCGATGGTGGAAATACACATATTAATAACATTGAAGCTAAACATTTGAAATTAAGCGATAACTCGACCTATATGTAATCGCTGCCTTGGTCACATTGGAGTGAAGCGTATGAAGAAACTCCATTCCGATGGACTTCTTGAATCACTTGATTTTGAATCACTTGAAAGATGCGAAGCATGTCTAATGGGAAAAATGATTAAGACTCCATTTTCTGGTATGATGGAGCGAGCTACGGACTTATTGGAAATCATACATACCGATGTGTGTGGTCCAGTGAGTGTAGCATCGCGCGGTGGTTATCGTTATGTTCTTACCTTCACGGATGACTTGAGTAGATATGGGTATATCTATTTCATGAAACATAAATCCGAAACTTTCGAGAAGTTTAAGGAATTTCAAAGTGAGGTAGAGAATCAACGTAACAAGAAGATTAAATTTCTACGTTCTGATCGTGGAGGTGAATATCTAAGTTACGAGTTTGCGAGCATTTGAAGAAATGCGGAATACTTTCACAATTGACACCGCCGGGAACACCACAGCGTAATGGTGTGTCTGAACGTCGTAATCGAACTCTCTTAGATATGGTTCGTTCTATGATGTCACTTACAGATTTACCGCTATCATTTTGGGGTTATGCATTAGAAACAGCCGCATTCACTTTAAATAGGGCACCGTCTAAATCCGTTGAAACGACACCGTATGAATTATGGTTTGGGAAGAAACCTAAATTGTCGTTCCTTAAAGTTTGGGGATGCGAAGCCTATGTAAAGAAGTTACAGCCGGACAAGCTTGAACCCAAAGCGGAAAAATGCGTCTTCATAGGATACCCGAAGGAAACTATTGGGTATACTTTCTATCATAGATCCGAAGGCAAAATCTTCGTTGCAAAGAATGGATCCTTTCTAGAGAAAGAATTTCTCTCGAAAGAAGTGACTGGAAGGAAAGTAGAACTCGACGAGGTTGTCGAACCTTCTCTCGAAATTGCGAGTAGCGCAGCGCCGGAAGAAGTTCCTGTGGTGCCTGCACCAATTAGAGAGGAAGCTAATGATGATGATCATGAAACTTCGGTCGAAGTTGCTACAGAGCCTCGCAGGTCAACGAGAACTCGTACCACTCCAGATTGGTATGATCCCGTTATGAGTGTCATGTTGGTGGACAACACCGATGACCCTGAGACATATGAGGAAGCAATGATGAGCTCAGATTCCAATAAATGGCAGGAAGCCATGAAATCCGAGATTGGATCCATGTACGAAAACCAAGTATGGACTTTGGTGGACTTACCGGATGACCGGAAGGCTGTCGAGAACAAATGGATCTTTAAGAAGAAAACAGATGCTGATGGTAATGTTACTGTCTATAAAGCTCGACTTGTCGCAAAAGGGTTTCGACAAATTCAAGGAGTTGACTACGATGAGACTTTCTCACCAGTAGCGAAGTTAAAGTCTGTGAGGATTATGTTAGCAATCGCTGCATATTACGATTATGAGATATGGCAGATGGATGTCAAAACAGCATTCCTCAATGGTGACATTGATGAAGAGTTGTATATGATGCAACCCAAAGGTTTTGTCGATCCTAAAGATGCTAACAAGGTATGCAAACTTCAACGGTCCATCTATGGATTGAAGCAAGCATCCCGAAGTTGGAATCAACGTTTTGATAAGGTAATCAAAAGTTTTGGTTTTATACAAACTTATGGAGAAGCTTGTATTTACAAGAAAGTGAGTGGGAGCTCTGTAGCATTCTTAATACTATATGTGGATGACATATTGTTGATTGGGAATGATGTAGACCTTCTTAATAGTGTCAAAGAATATTTGAATAATAGTTTTTCAAGGAAGGATCTTGGCGAAGCAGCTTACATATTAGGCATAAAGATTTATAGAGATAGATCGAAACGCCAAATATCATTGTCACAAAGTACATATTTGGACAAAGTTCTAAAGAGGTTTGGAATGGAAGATAGCAAGAAAGGGTTCTTGCCCATGTTGCCCAATGACCTTGAGTAAAACTCAGTCCGACATCGGCAGAAGATAGAGAAAGGATGAGTAAAACTCCCATGCCTCAGCCATAGGATCTCTAATGTATGCCATGCTATGTACTAGACCCGACATTGCATATGCTGTTAGTTTGACTAGCAGATATCAAAGTGATCCAGGAGTGGATCATTGGACAATGTCAAAAACATCCTTAAGTACTTGAGAAGAACTAAGGATATGGTTCTTTCTTATGGAGGTGATGAACAGCTCGTTGTTAATGGTTACACCGACGCTAGTTGGAACACCGATCCGGATGATTCTAAATCACAATCTGGATACGTATTTATTTTGAATGGTGCAACAGTTAGCTGGAGGAGTGCAAAGCAAAGCGTTGTGGCGAGATCTTCAACTGAATCGGAATACATGGCTGCTTCGGAGGCTTCACAAGAAGCGATATGGATGAAAGAGTTCATTACAGAGCTGGGTGTGGTTCCTAGTGCGCTGGACCCAATGTCTATCTACTGTGATAACATGGGCGCCATAGCCAATGCGCAAGAACCAAGGTTACACAAGAAGCTGAAGCACATCAAGCTACGTTTTCACGCTATTCGAGAACATATCCAAGATGGGGATATAAAGATTTGCAAAGTACACACAGATATGAATGTGGCGGATCCGTTGACTAAACCTCTCCCGAGGGCAAAACATGACCAGCACCAAACTGCCATGGGTGTTCGGTATATTACCATGTAATCTAGATTAGATGACTCTAGTGCAAGTGGGAGACTGTTGGAGATATGCCCTAGAGGCAATAATAAATGTAGTTATTATTATATCTTTGTGTTTATGATAAATGTTTACATTCATGCTATAATAGTATTAACAAGGAAACATTAATACTTGTGTGATTTGTAAACTTAATTTGAAGTCCCTAGTAAAGCCTCTATATAATACTAGCTTGTTGGTTAATAGATGATTGTGGTTTCCCTATCATGAACATTGAGATGTTATTAACAACAAGATCATATCGTTAGGAGAATGATATGGTGGACATACTCCTATAGATAAGCGTAGCATATCACATATCAATTCATATCAAGTCACATATCAAGTCATTTTAATAGTTCAATTGCTATATGCTTTCTGATACATAGTAATCTAATTCCTTCGACCATGAGATCATGCATATCACCGTTACCGGATGGATGCTTTGATGACATCAAACACCACACCGTAACTGGGTGGCTATAAAGGTGTCATTGAGTGTTCAGATAGTATTGGTTGAAACACATGGATCAAGAGTGGGATTTGTCCATCCATATGACGGATAGATATACTCTGGGCCCTCTCGGTGAAATGTCATCCAATTAGCTTGCAAGCATGTGAGTGGCTCACAAGGGATCACATATCACGGGAACGAGAAAAGAGTACTTATCAGTAACGAGGTTGAACTAGGTATGCAGAGATACCGACGATCATAACCTCGGATAAGTAAACTATCGTGAGACAAAGGGAAATTGATATCATATGTAAGTGGTTCATTCGATCGCAAAGTAATCGTAGAAATATGTGGAGAGCCATATGAATTTCCAGATTCCTCTATTGGTTATTGTTCGGAGAAGTGTCTCGATCATGTCCGCATAGTTCACGAACCGTAGGGAGACACACTTAAGGATTCGACGTTGTTTGAGTAGTTATGGAATGATGAGAAAGAGACCGAATGTTGTTCGGAGTCTCGGATGGGATCCGGGATATCACGAGGAGATCCGGAATGGTCCGGAGAATAAGATTCATATAAGGAAAGTCCCGTTTCGGAGTTGGGGAATGGTTCCGGTGTTTTCATCGGGAACATTCTAGAAGGTTCCGGAATGTCCGGCACTCCGAAGGGGGAAGGGTACATGAATGTGTCATTGTAAGTTGGAATGATTGCATCATGTACTAGGTGTCTTTGCTGTCCAAAATAAAGGGTTTATTTAAATCCTAAATTGAAAAGTCAAACGGCTAGTTTGAAAGTCAAACGGCAAGTTTTGGAAAGAGGAGGAGTGGGAAACCTAGTTGGGGAGGGATTCCCTCCTCCAACCGCCAGCCCACCTCCAAGCCGAGTTGGGGAGGGACTCCCCTCCCCTTGGCCGCACCTCCCACCTATAAAGGGAGGGGCAGGGCTGCCCCTCCTAGAACACAAGTCCCTCTCCTCTAAACCTAAACCCTAGCCACAGTCTAGGGATTTCTCCTGCCAAGTTAGAGCTTCTAATTGCCCTAGCCTCCGGTTTAGAGCCTTCTAATTGGTGTGTCTAATCCATAGATCACCAAGAGCTCTCTCATACTCCACCATACTCGCCCGGCTTAAGGCGAAGCTCATGAGATCTCCTCTACTTCCGTACCACGCCAGTTGCCGGAATCGCGAGGAGAGTGCTACAACCTCCGCCGTCTGCTGGAACAAGGAGAGGAAGGTCTTCGTCGAAAATCGAACGTGACCGATCAAGGAGCGCTGCTGGAACGCTGGCGCCCGGAAGGATCGCTCACGCGATCTTGAGATCGGAAAGAGTACGACTACATCACCCACGAGAATCTGCTCTCGTTAAACACTTTGGAATCTTCGAGGGTGAGTTATTCCATCGACTCGTTGCTACAATCTAGTAGATAGATCTTGGCTTGTTTGTTTGTATGCGGTAGAAAATTTTTGTTTTCCATGCTACAAAACCCAACAGTGGTATCAGAGCCGTGTCTATATGTAGATCTGTTGCACGAGTAGAACACAATGGTCATTGTGGGCATTGATGCTTTTATTGTCGATTGCTTCTTGTGTACTTTGCATCTTGCGGGATGTTGGGATGAAGCGGCCCGGGCTAACCTTACATGACATTGTTCATGAGACTTGCTCCACGCTTGACATGCAACTCGTATTGCATAAGTGGCTTTGCGGGTGCCTGTTTCTCCCAGCATAGTGGAGATCCAATTTACAACGAGTGATTAACAATACTAGTATCAATGTTGTGGTTCTTGTTCGTAAGTTAGAACGACACTTATTGAAAGCCCCAAACCACGTAAAATATGTAAAGAAAGTAGAGGCGTCTAACTTTGTTTTGCAGGGGTGTGCAGTGATGTGATATGGCCATGATTGTGATTATATTTGATGTATGCAATGTTCCTTATTGTAAGTTGGCAACCGGCAGGAGCCATATGGTTGTCTTTAATTTCTGTTAAGACCCGCGTGTCTATTCAAAGTAGTTGTAATAGTTCAAGCCGGTGGACGACAACCATGGAGAAGCGTCATTGACCTTGATGCAATGCCGGTGATGATGTAGATCATATTCGTGCTTGAAGATGGAGATCGGAAGCACAAAGAAGAAAGGCCATATCATATCACATATTATGAATTGCATGTGATGTTAATCCTTTATGCATCTTGTATTGCTTAGTAGACGACGGTAGCATTATAAGATGATCCCTCATGCACATAAATTTCAAGTTCTAAAGTGTTCAACCTTAGTATGCACCGTTGCTAAAGCTTGTTGTTTCGAAGCACCACGTGATGATCGGGTGTGTTAGATTCCGCGAGTGAATACAACGTAAGCAAGCCAGATTTGCTTATGCGGTAACTAAGGTTTGATCTTGACGAGCCTAGCATGTACAGACATGGTCTCAGGAACACGAATCACCGAAAGGTAAAGCATGAATCATATAGTAGATATGATGAACATGTCGATTGTTCGCCATTGAAACTATATCAACTCTCGTGATGATCGGTTTTGATATGGTGGATTTGGTTCGTGTGATCACTAAAACAATGTGAGGGATGTTGTTTTGAGTGGGAGTTCACCTAGATTAAACTTTATTATTAATTTGAACTCAATTTGTCATAAACTTAGTCTAAACTATTGCAAATATGTTGTAGATCAATGGCAGCCCCTACCATCAATTTTAATGCGTTCCTAGAGAAAGAAAAGTTGAAAAACAATGGAAGCAACTTCGCGGATTGGTTCCGCAATTTGAGGATTGTCCTCACAGCTGGTAATTTGACCTATGTGCTGGATGCACCGCTGGGTGACCCACCTGCAGCTGATGCTACCGATGAAGTAAAGAATGTTTACCTTGCTCGGAAGAATCAGTACTCCATAGTTCAGTGTGCTATCTTGTATGGTTTAGAATCGGAGCTTCAGAAAAGGTTTCAGAATTTAGACCCACATGATATTGTCCGTGATCTCAAATTGATCTTTGAGACTCACGCGGCGATTGAGAGTTATGAGGCTTCTGAAAAGTTCTTTAACTGCAAGATGGAAGAGGGCAGCTCTGTCAGTGAGCATGTGCTTAAGATGTCTGGGCATGCAAACAAACTTCAAAGATTGGGTATAGTGATTCCTAATGCTTTGGGGATTTACCATGTCCTCCAATCACTACCACCAAGTTACAAGAACTTTGTGATGAACTACAACATGCAGAACATGAACAAGCAGTTGTCAGAACTGTTTGCTATGTTAAAATCTGCAGAAGTGGAGATCAAGAAAGAGCACCAAGTGTTGTTGGTCAATAAGACCACCAAATTCAAGAAAGGCAAGTCTAAGCAGAAGGGACACTTCAAGAAGGGTGGCAAGAAAGTTGCCACACCGACGAAGAGGACCAAGGCTGGACCCAAGCCTGATACTGAGTGCTTTTACTGCAAAGGAGAGGGTCACTGGAAGCGGAATTGCCCAAAGTACTTGGCGGATTTGAAGAACGGCAACATCAAGAAGAAAGGTATATCTGATATACATGTTATTGATGTGTATCTCACTAGTATTCGTAGTAGTGCCTGGGTATTTGATACTGGTTCGGTTGCTCATATTTGTAACTCAAACAGAGCTGCGAATAAACGGAAGCTAGTGAAGAACGAGGTGACGCGCTGGGAAACGGATCAAAGGTTGATGTGATCGCGGTCGGCACGCTACCCCTTCATCTACCATCGGGATTAGTTTTATACTTAAATAATTGTTATTTGGTGCCTGCGTTGAGCATGAACATTATATCGGGATCTTGTTTATTGCGAGACGGTTACTTGTTTAAATCCGAGAATAATGGTTGTTCGATTTATATGAGTAATATGCTTCATGCACATGCACCTTTGATAGATGGTCTTTTCTTGTTGAATCTCGATGGTGGAAATACACATATTAATAACATTGAAGCTAAACATTTGAAATTAAGCGATAACTCGACCTATATGTGGCACTGTCGTCTTGGTCACATTGGAGTGAAGCGTATGAAGAAACTCCATTCCGATGGACTTCTTGAATCACTTGATTTTGAATCACTTGAAAGATGCGAAGCATGTCTAATGGGAAAAATGATTAAGACTCCATTTTCTGGTATGATGGAGCGAGCTACGGACTTATTGGAAATCATACATACCGATGTGTGTGGTCCAGTGAGTGTAGCATCGCGCGGTGGTTATCGTTATGTTCTTACCTTCACGGATGACTTGAGTAGATATGGGTATATCTATTTCATGAAACATAAATCCGAAACTTTCGAGAAGTTTAAGGAATTTCAAAGTGAGGTAGAGAATCAACGTAACAAGAAGATTAAATTTCTACGTTCTGATCGTGGAGGTGAATATCTAAGTTACGAGTTTGCGAGCATTTGAAGAAATGCGGAATACTTTCACAATTGACACCGCCGGGAACACCACAGCGTAATGGTGTGTCTGAACGTCGTAATCGAACTCTCTTAGATATGGTTCGTTCTATGATGTCACTTACAGATTTACCGCTATCATTTTGGGGTTATGCATTAGAAACAGCCGCATTCACTTTAAATAGGGCACCGTCTAAATCCGTTGAAACGACACCGTATGAATTATGGTTTGGGAAGAAACCTAAATTGTCGTTCCTTAAAGTTTGGGGATGCGGCTATGTAAAGAAGTTACAGCCGGACAAGCTTGAACCCAAAGCGGAAAAATGCGTCTTCATAGGATACCCGAAGGAAACTATTGGGTATACTTTCTATCATAGATCCGAAGGCAAAATCTTCGTTGCAAAGAATGGATCCTTTCTAGAGAAAGAATTTCTATCGAAAGAAGTGACTAGAAGGAAAGTAGAACTCGACGAGGTTGTCGAACCTTCTCTCGAAATTGCGAGTAGCGCAGCACCGGAAGAAATTCCTGTGGTGCCTGCACCAATTAGAGAGGAAGCTAATGATGATGATCATGAAACTTTGGTCGAAGTTGCTACAGAGCCTCGCAGGTCAACGAGAACTCGTACCACTCCAGATTGGTATGATCCCGTTATGAGTGTCATGTTGGTGGACAACACCGATGACCCTGAGACATATGAGGAAGCAATGATGAGCTCAGATTCCAATAAATGGCAGGAAGCCATGAAATCCGAGATTGGATCCATGTACGAAAACCAAGTATGGACTTTGGTGGACTTACCGGATGGCCGGAAGGCTGTCGAGAACAAATGGATCTTTAAGAAGAAAACAGATGCTGATGGTAATGTTACTGTCTATAAAGCTCGACTTGTCGCAAAAGGGTTTCGACAAATTCAAGGAGTTGACTACGATAAGACTTTCTCACCAGTAGCGAAGCTAAAGTCTGTGGGGATTATGTTAGCAATCGCTGCATATTACGATTATGAGATATGGCAGATGGATGTCAAAACAGCATTCCTCAATGGTGACATTGATGAAGAGTTGTATATGATGCAACCCAAAGGTTTTGTCGATCCTAAAGATGCTAACAAGGTATGCAAACTTCAACGGTCCATCTATGGATTGAAGCAAGCATCCCGAAGTTGGAATCAACGTTTTGATAAGGTAATCAAAAGTTTTGGTTTTATACAAACTTATGGAGAAGCTTGTATTTACAAGAAAGTGAGTGGGAGCTCTGTAGCATTCTTAATACTATATGTGGATGACATATTGTTGATTGGGAATGATGTAGACCTTCTTAATAGTGTCAAAGAATATTTGAATAATAGTTTTTCAATGAAGGATCTTGGCGAAGCAGCTTACATATTAGGCATAAAGATTTATAGAGATAGATCAAAACGCCAAATATCATTGTCACAAAGTACATATTTGGACAAAGTTCTAAAGAGGTTTGGAATGGAAGATAGCAAGAAAGGGTTCTTGCCCATGTTGCCCAATACGACCTTGAGTAAAACTCAGAGTCCGACATCGGCAGAAGATAGAGAAAGGATGAGTAAGACTCCCTATGCCTCAGCCATAGGATCTCTAATGTATGCCATGCTATGTACTAGACCCGACATTGCATATGCTGTTAGTTTGACTAGCAGATATCAAAGTGATCCAGGAGTGGATCATTGGAATGATCAAAAACATCCTTAAGTACTTGAGAAGAACTAAGGATATGGTTCTTTCTTATGGAGGTGATGAACAGCTCGTTGTTAATGGTTACACCGACGCTAGTTGGAACACCGATCCGGATGATTCTAAATCACAATCTGGATACGTATTTATTTTGAATGGTGCAACAGTTAGCTGGAGGAGTGCAAAGCAAAGCGTTGTGGCGAGATCTTCAACTGAATCGGAATACATGGCTGCTTCGGAGGCTTCACAAGAAGCGATATGGATGAAAGAGTTCATTACAGAGCTGGGTGTGGTTCCTAGCGTTGGACCCAATGTCTATCTGTGATAACATGGGCGCCATAGCCAATGCGCAAGAACCAAGGTTACACAAGAAGCTGAAGCACATCAAGCTACGTTTTCACGCTATTCGAGAACATATCCAAGATGGGGATATAAAGATTTGCAAAGTACACACAGATCTGAATGTGGCGGATCCGTTGACTAAACCTCTCCCGAGGGCAAAACATGACCAGCACCAAACTGCCATGGGTGTTCGGTATATTACCATGTAATCTAGATTAGATGACTCTAGTGCAAGTGGGAGACTGTTGGAGATATGCCCTAGAGGCAATAATAAATGTAGTTATTATTATATCTTTGTGTTTATGATAAATGTTTACATTCATGCTATAATAGTATTAACAAGGAAACATTAATACTTGTGTGATTTGTAAACTTAATTTGAAGTCCCTAGTAAAGCCTCTATATAATACTAGCTTGTTGGTTAATAGATGATTGTGGTTTCCCTATCATGAACATTGAGATGTTATTAACAACAAGATCATATCGTTAGGAGAATGATATGGTGGACATACTCCTATAGATAAGCGTAGCATAAAGATCAAGTCATTTTAATAGTTCAATTGCTATATGCTTTCTGATACATAGTAATCTAATTCCTTCGACCATGAGATCATGCATATCACCGTTACCGGATGGATGCTTTGATGACATCAAACACCACACCGTAACTGGGTGGCTATAAAGGTGTCATTGAGTGTTCAGATAGTATTGGTTGAAACACATGGATCAAGAGTGGGATTTGTCCATCCATATGACGGATAGATATACTCTGGGCCCTCTCGGTGAAATGTCATCCAATTAGCTTGCAAGCATGTGAGTGTCTCACAAGGGATCACATATCACGGGAACGAGAAAAGAGTACTTATCAGTAACGAGGTTGAACTAGGTATGCAGAGATAAGCGATCATAACCTCGGATAAGTAAACTATCGTGAGACAAAGGGAAATTGATATCATATGTAAGTGGTTCATTCGATCGCAAAGTAATCGTAGAAATATGTGGAGAGCCATATGAATTTCCAGATTCCTCTATTGGTTATTGTTCGGAGAAGTGTCTCGATCATGTCCGCATAGTTCACGAACCGTAGGGAGACATACTTAAGGATTCGACGTTGTTTGAGTAGTTATGGAATGATGAGAAAGAGACCGAATGTTGTTCGGAGTCTCGGATGGGATCCGGGATATCACGAGGAGATCCGGAATGGTCCGGAGAATAAGATTCATATAAGGAAAGTCCCGTTTCGGAGTTGGGGAATGGTTCCGGTGTTTTCATCGGGAACATTCTAGAAGGTTCCGGAATGTCCGGCACTCCAAAGGGGGAAGGGTACATGAATGTGTCATTGTAAGTTGGAATGATTGCATCATGTACTAGGTGTCTTTGCTGTCCAAAATAAAGGGTTTATTTAAATCCTAAATTGAAAAGTCAAACGGCTAGTTTGAAAGTCAAACGGCAAGTTTTGGAAAGAGGAGGAGGAGTGGGAAACCTAGTTGGGGAGGGATTCCCTCCTCCAACCGCCGGCCCACCTCCAAGCCGAGTTGGGGAGGGACTCCCCTCCCCTTGGCCGCACCTCCCACCTATAAAGGGAGGGGCAGGGCTGCCCCTCCTAGAACACAAGTCCCTCTCCTCTAAACCTAAACCCTAGCCACAGTCTAGGGATTTCTCCCAAGCCGTCAAGTTAGAGATTCTAATTGCCCTAGCCTCCGGTTTAGAGCCTTCTAATTGGTGTGTCTAATCCCTAGATCTCCAAGAGCTCTCTCATACTCCACCATACTCGCTCCGGCTTAAGGCGAAGCCCTGCAAGATCTCCCCTCTACTTCCGGTACCACGCCGTTGTGCTGCCGGAATCGCGAGGAGAGTGCTACAACCTCCGCTGTCTGCTGGAACAAGGGAGAGGAAGGTCTTCGTCGAGTACCGAACGTGTGACCGACTGCGGGAGCGCTGCCGGAACGCGGCGCCGGAAGGATCGTCTACGCGATCTTGAGATCGAAAAGAGTACGACTACATCACCCACGAGAATCTGCTCTCGTTAAACACTTTGGAATCTTCGAGGGTGAGTTATTCCATCGACTCGTTGCTACAATCTAGTAGATAGATCTTGGCTTGTTTGTTTGTATGCGGTAGAAAATTTTTGTTTTCCATGCTACGAAACCCAACACTGCCACCCACCAGCATAGTGTTGCCACTCACCAAAATAGTGTCACCACTCACTGGCATAGTGTCGGCACTCATGTTTTGTCTTGGTTGGTGTCTCCAACCGAGACTAAAGGTTCATATTTAGTCCCGGTTGGAGACACCATCTGGGACTAAATATTCTCGCGCCGGTCCCAGCCTGCCGCAACCTGTTAAGTCCCGGTTGGTGTCTCCAACCGGGACTAAAGATGAACCTTTAGTTCCGGTTCAAGACACCATCCGGGACTAAACATGCTCGCGCCGGCCCCAGCCTACCACAACCCCTTAAGTCCTAGTTGGTTTCTCCAACCGGAACTAAATATATTTCTGGCCATGTTTTCCCGCCCTTTCCGGGTCTCGTTGTCGACCCGGAGCTTCTTTGGTGGATGTCGCGTGGTACAGGATTGGTATAGAGGGAGCCGGACCCCGAGGAGGGTCTCTGATACCTGGCAAATTCTTCAGGGATCTCACCTGAGCTATGCTCATGTGATGGTTCCTTCTCTTTGGGTGTTTACCTCCTACAGTTCAGGAACCGGGAGTCGTCGTCTAGTTTGATTGAGCAAGATGTATTAGTTATCATCATATCCAGATTAAATGAAAATATTATATTGGGAACTATTCAGAATGCTCAGGAACAATACATTACATAATTTTTTTCTTCTGAGTTTTCAGAACATAGTTACGTAAAATTTTTAATACATTATTACACATCATTTCTTTGTGTGTGTCCCTTGTTGATTGCACCGTAACCATGGAGAATCTTCATTAATTAGCAGGGTTGTTGGATCAGTGTTTACTTCGAAGGGCGGAATTTCATGAAACTTATCACAATCTTCTGACATGTCTATCTTGTCCTCCACTTCCATGATGTTTCTTTTCCCTAAAAGAATGATGTGGCACTTTGGCTCATCATCTGATGTATTCTTTTGCTTATTTTTTATTTTTCTCGGTTTGGTAGACATGTCCTTCATATAGAAAACCTGAGCCACATCATTGGCTAGGGAAAATGGTTCATCTAAGTACCCAAGATTATTGAGATCCACTGTTGTCATTCTGTACTTCTTGTCTATCTCAACCCCTCATCCTGTTAGTTTGACCCATTTGCACCGAAACAAGGGGACCTTAAAAGTAGGTCCATAGTCAAGTTCCCATATCTCCTCTATGTAACCATAATATGTGGTCTTTGAACCATTGTTGTTTGTTACATCAAAGCAGATACCACTGTTTTGGTTGGTGCTCTTTTTATCTTGGGTGATCATGTAAAATGTATACCCATTTATCTCGTACTCTTGGAAAGTCGATATAGTCGAAGATGGTGACCTGGACAACAAGTATAGCTGATCTCCAAGAGTGTTGTTTTTGATGATATGTTGCAACCAACCGCCGAAAGTCTTCATGTGTTCATCTCTAATCCAGGAGTCATGCTTCCCAGGGTTGTTGGAGCATAAAATTTTCTTGTGTTCCTCAATATACGGAGCCGTCAAGGTGGAATTCTATAGAATTGTGTAATGTGCTTTAGTGTAAGAAGGCTCGTCCCTACATGTTATTTATTTCCTTCCTAAAGTGCCTTTTCCACTCAGTCTCCCCTCATGCCACGATTGAGGAAGACAATCGCCTTAAGGTCAGGAACAAAGTCAACACAAAACTCAATGACCTCCTTTGTTCCGTATCCCTTGGAGATGCTTCCTTCTGGACTAGCATGGTTACAAACATATTTCTTTAATATTCCCATGAACCTCTCAAAGCGGAACATATTGTGTAGAAATACAGGACCGAGAATGGAAATCTCTTCGACTAGGTGGACCAGGAGATGCGTCATAATATTGAAGAAAGATGGTGGGAACACCAACTCGAAACTGACAAGATATTGGACCACATCATTCTGTAACCGTGGTAGATCTTTAGGATTGATTATCTTCGGAGAGATTGCATTGAGGAATGTACATAGCTTCACAACGGGTACTCGAACATAATCCAGTAGAAGCCCCCTAAATGCAATCGGAAGCATTTGCCCCATAATCACGTGGCAGTGATGAGACTTTAGGTTTTGGAACTTTTTCTCTGGAATATTTATTATTCCCTTTGTATTCGACAAGAAGCCAGATGGGACCTTGATACTGCTCAGGCATTCAAAAAATATTTCCTTCTCTTGTTTGGTAAGAGCATAGCTTCCATGACCGTGAAACCATTCTAGATGCAGGCCTTCTGGGTCTTTCATACGTTGCTTGTCATTCCATCCTTCCATTGTATATTTTGTCATCCCATACATCCCCAAGAAGCCTAGCAGATTCACGCAAAGATTATTCGTCACATGCATCACATCGATTGTAGAGCAGACCTCTAGAAATTTTCAATAGAGTAACTCCCAAAATATGGATTTCTTCTTCCACATGGGTGCGTGTCCGTTAGCATCCTTCGGAACAGATTTTCCGCCAGGACCCTTTCCAAAGGTTACTATTTGATCCAAATCTTTGACCATATTAAATACATTAGCACCAGTACGTTCCTTAGGATTCGTCTAGTGACATGCCTGCCATTGAAATGCTTGCCGTATTTATTAAGGCATGCTTGGCCAAAATAAATCAATGATGCCCCGAATACACATTCTTCTTACAATGTTTCAGATATATACTTCTAGTCTCATCTAAAAATGCATGCATGCATTGTATTTCTTGTTTGTCTGTCCTAAAAGGTTACTAAGAGCAGGAAAATCATTGATTATTACGAAAAGAAACGCTCGGAGGTCAAATTCCTCCTGCTTGTACTCATCCCACACACATACGTCGGGTTCGTGTCACAGCTATAAAATTTCTTCAACTAATGGCCTTAGATACACATCAATATCGTTGTCGGGTTGCTTCGGGCCTTGAATCAGCACCGGCATCATAATGAACTTCCGCTTCATGCACGACCAAGGAGGAAGGTTATAGATACATAGAGTTAGGGGCCAGGTGCTGTGATCGGAGCTCTGCTCCCTAAAAGGATTTATGACATCTGTACTTAGACCAAACCTTAAAATCATTGCGTCATCTGCAAAGTACGGGTACTTTCTATCAATTTGTCTCCACTACGACCCATCAGCGGGGTGTCTCAACATCCTGTTTGACTTACATACTTTTTTGTACCATCACAACAACTTGGCATGCTCTTTATTTCTGAACAAACGTCTCAACTATGGTATTATAGGAGTATACCACATCACCTTGGCAGGAACCCTCTTCTGGGGGGGAGGGGGGGCTCGCCCTCAATATCACCAAGTTCATCTTGTCTGATCTTATATGGCAATGCAGTGTATACCAGGCAATGCATTCAAATTCTCGTACTCCCCATCGCGGTATAGGATGTAGTCATTAGGGCATGTGTGTATCTTATGAACCTCTAAACCTAGAGGGCAAACAACCTTTTTTGCTTGCTACATACTGGCGGATAATACGTTATCCTTTAGAAGCATATTCTTCATTATTTTCTGCAACTTTTCAAATGAGGAGTCAGCTATACCAAACTCTACCTTCCATCACAACAATTCCAGTGTGCTACCCAGATTTTTCAGACCATTTTCGCAATTTGGGTAAAACAACTTTTTATGATCCTCTAACATTTCATTGAACTTCTCCCTATCCTTTTCATTTTCGCAGTCTCTCAGTGCATCAGCAATGGTCCGACCAAGATCATCAGCGGGCTCATCATGTATCTCTTCTTCATCCTTCCCTTCAGCTTCCGCCATGGAAGTATCACCGTATTCAGAAAAACCATGATAGTTGTCATCATCCTCCTCTTCTTTATTGTATTCTATTATAACCCCTCTCTCTTCGTGTTTGGTCCAACAATTATAACTGGGTATGAAACTGGACTTCAACGGGTGGCTGTGAAGGGTTTTGAGTCAGAGTAATCTTTCTGATTCCTACATTCACTATATTGATAGAATACAAAACCATTCCGCTTGTTCGCATTAGCCACACGAATGAATTCATACATGCCATTAATAAACTCGCCAGAGCGCCGATCAGTACCGTACATCCATTCCCGGACCATCTGCATTATTGTAATAGTATATCAAAAACCATTACACAGCATCAGGAATAGAGATCGGTGACCAATTTAATACAAGATATAATGTAAGCTTCTAGAGCATTAAATTTGAATTTTGAAAATTTTACATGCACCAATTTTTGAATTGGAGAAAAGAATTAACATAAAAATGTGAAGTTTTCATTATTGTTCTAGCAATGAAAATCTCATTACATTCTGAGCTCTGAAACTATAAAATTATATATTTCAATTTTCAGTAACTTTTTGCCTAATCAAAATTTGCCTAAAATTACATATCTAAAAATCCCTCTACTTCTAGAGCATGCAAATCCATCTATACTTCTATCACATTGAGATAAACTAACAATAAGAGATGAAAGGACAAAGTTCCTAACCTTTTAAAACCTTGGATTGAGGGGTTGCAAACAAATCTTGATAATCTTGAGAAAAAAAGGCATGAACTCGGCTTGCTTGGGAAGAAAAATGGCCATGGCTCGGACATAGACGAAGCTGAATTATAAAGGAACCAACAGTCCCGGGCCATATTACCGTCCGGGACAAGAAATTACAACTAGTACCGGGCCGTGATATGGGCCGGGACTAATTGTTCCCGCACAGTGCAGCTGGCCGGCTGGAGGTTACTTGTCCCGGGCCTTATTACGGACCGGGATTAGAGGTCCGAAATGGCCCCGGACTAGTGCTTTCCAACATTTCTAGCTGTTGGAGACGGCACCGAACCGAATGCCTCTTTTCCACTAGTGGGCCTTGTCCTCACCATGAGTTGTTCCTTGCTGATCTCCTCGACCTGTGGACTCGGAGCTACTCTCAACATGGAGACAGCCCAATAGATGCCCCAAGCCAAGCTTCTAAGTGACGACAACTGGATTCAGCGAGTTTTTAGCGAGTGTTCCTTTTTCCGTATCACACATGTAATAAGACTATAGCAAAAAACAATGTGATATCTTAATAAATTATCGGTCGGTCGAGCTTGGCCGTGGTTGCCTAGCCCCTGCATGTTGTGCCCAATATATCGCCACATCTCGTTGGCTGAGCGTACTATTATCACTAGCTGCGACTGAGTTGGGATTTAGGAATAAGTGAGAAAATTTTATAATTTGGTGCACTCGATTTAGGGATGAGCGGCAGAAAGTTCAAGATTTTGGTGTCAGGAGGCCATTATGGCCATGGCCATGGCCTTTGATTGATGAGCGACCGAATCGTATCTTCGTGGTTGTGTCCGCTTCCGTGAGTACAACAGTCACTAAAGCCTCTCCTATTGCATTGTCTCTTAGCATCTTCTCACAGAAGATACACTAAATTTTTATTTATGTTTAAAGGGGTAACCCCAGCCTTGCATTACATACGGCTGTTTAGTGCATAATTTTGATGAGTATTACAGGTTGGTTATTATCATGGATCACTTAAAGTCTCAACAAAGCTAAGCGGGAAGAAAGTAACTAAAAGTGGACGGCGCTCTAACAACTTCATGTCGAACGCATCTTGGAAATTTTATTTTGTGAAAGATAAAATCATTCCATATAGTTCAAAGTAAAGCGCACACACAACTCTAATGTGGTCCTTATATTTTTTTGGAACACCATTCAACCAATTCACAAATAGGGTAATATTAGTAGGGGGAGATATGTTTGAAGGTCATAAAAACAATCCGCCATATAATTCTTGCAAAGGGACATGATAGGAGAAGATGTTGTATTGTCTCTCCCTTGATCACAACAACAGGATTTGGTACACAGCCCACCAAATATTGTTTTGAGAAGGGGCGGATCTACCATTTCTTCAGCCCAGGCAGTCCCCAGGCTTGTCGACACGCGATGGCTCATTCTTTTTCTGAATTTCTATAGTGATTTTGTTCTCTTAACATGTTTGCCCGGGCTTTTGGAATCTTCTGGGTTGAGGTTTGCATTTAGTTGATTTGGGGGTCATGGTTGCACGATCGGGGTAGTAAACTTATTTTTTTTTTCAATAAACCTTTGTAGTCATATGTGACCTAAGATATAACAACAGTGTCTTTTCTTGTTAACTACAGTTCAACAGTTTTTCTATGATAAGACGGTTGCATGGTTATATTACGGTCTCATTCGTGATTTTTACATGAGACGGTCTTTTGGGTTGCATAATGTAGAGTTGTGCTTAAGAATTTTCTAAAAATTTTGGGTGTGCCAAGCCGACCTGACCCACACACGGTCAATGGGAAGGGAGAGCCTATGTAAAATATTTCTCTTCAATATTGGTATACTTATGGTGTTTATATGGCCAAACTTGTCCTTCGTCAATTGATGGATAGGATTGAGTTCAAAACATTTTTGTAGGATTCGTCTTCAGTCTTTAGCTTCCACTAGCCCGCCAAAAGAACCATGTGCGAGAAGACTGGTTCTTTTTGAGACTTCAGAATAACCAAAAAATTATCTCAAGTTCACCTTGCAAATTGCAACTGAAACTCCAAAACTCTTTCTCCTGATGCAAAAGTTCTTCACCATATCCTTGTTTTTAGAGGTTGAAGTTAGTAATTGTTTGGGCAAACATCGTTCATGCAGCCACTATAAGGCCTTGTCCATGCTCCGAGGATTGGCTTGCTCCACGCCTCCACCACCACAAATATAACAAAACAAGACTTTTGCTTTGGTGTACCCCTTGTCCAAACTTTGGCAAAGTGAAACTAGTGGATGGCCAGGATTGCATGATCTTTGTTTTCGAGGGCACTATCATCATTCCGCAGACTGGATCAGTGCGTACAAACCCACCGAAGGCCATATGGCCCGCTTAGAAACTATATGTGGTACGTGTGCATGTCTGGGGAGCCCAAAATGCTGGGAGGTATATAATGCCCCTCGGCCGGACTGCCATCCCACGCTCCTCCCCTCGGCTGTAGCAATACGAGGAGTTGGACTCCCTAGGGCAAACGTATACCTTGAAGTTTGCTCTCTGTGTCTGTGGGGGTGGGGGGTGGAGTGGGGGAGGACACGACATCAATAGAAAACCAGCCATTTTTTAGGTCTTACTTATTTTAGTAGGTTTCCGAATTCATAGAGCTCTTTCAAATGAAAAAAACCTTTGTGCATAATTTTAAATGCATTTTTTGACAAAAGAAATATATTAATTTCAAGGAGACATTAGTTACATTCCTCTGCAATAACAAAATGCCCTTAGAACATTTCGGATGCACACAGCCATACAACAAAAAATTAGAAGAAGGACCATGAAATTAAATACTCCCTTTGTCTTAAAATAGATGTTCCATTTTTTTTCTAAATTTAGATGTATCTAGACACCGCTAAATTTAGCATGTAGATACATCTGAATTTAGACAAATTTTTGACCTTTATTTTGATACGGAGAGAGTACTTAAAATTTGACATAGCATGGAGACACCGAAGCGCACATCCGAAAACAATACTAGCCGAACTGACACTGCTAAATATGATGTGCATGCTAAATAAAGCTGACTGTTAACTTTCTAAAATGCTCCGACATGGCTGTTGAATTCATAAATATCATGTTCATGGACTACATAAATTTTAGATAATGGCACGCACTTTCCCAGAAAAGTAACTTTGCCGTTGAGTATGGATGCGAAAATGTATGTCCAGAAAACTATTACCGTCATAACAACCATGATACAATTTTAACGTGATTTGTCATGAGTCTGATGATTTAGAAGTTTGACTGCAAGCTTAGAAAAACCTCCTTTATCATAAGCCAGAGGTCGTATATAAACTTTGATGTACAGATTGTCCATAAAAAAGAAGATGACCAATAATAAAGGGCGTACCCAACTTTTCAGCCTAGAATGGAGCACAACAGTACATATATACTCCGTAATTGAATTGCATCGAAAACTCACCATATATATTCATCACTTTTCGCTACCTGCATATCCGGTAGAAACTGCTCTCGTTCACCCCCAACCCCCATATGCATTAGCACCATAATAGGTATGGGAGGTCTCAGGAATTTCACCAGAACGTGCATTGTCACTTACGGTTTATAATGTATAAGTTTATTGGCATGTCTCTCGTCAATGCAAAACCTGCCGCAGGGCCTTTGTGCTAGCCAGTTGCGACACAAGATAATATAAGTAAGCACTTTAACTAAACAAAATTTCTTGCTTTGGGCACAACATTAGATGTCTCAGCTAAGAACACAATGTATTTGATGGCAGGCAGTTGGCAGCTAAGCGGTGTGCTCAGAGTCCCTCCATGCCTTCCGGAAAATGGCCTATTTGGCACACTAGTTATGTGGAATAGTGTCTCCAAGATCTTAAGGCAGGACGTGCCATGCAATGACTGCAATAACCACGAACAATGACAATGTACCAACAGCGTCGATGGGTGGCCGGTGTGAGTCATCAGGACGCGATCAGTCGGTGTGCATGTTTCGTGGCTTTTCGGTGCTTAGGCGAGTCATGGGTGTCATGTTGAAGTCAAATCAGGTGGAACTAGATGTAATGTAAGCGACAGCGGCGTCCAGCGATTCCACATATGTCGCCCGCAAAAACAACTTAAGTGGTGTATAGGTGGCTCACTCTGAAAGTTATGTGGCGTATATGGATAAACCCAAAAGGATGATGCGTGGTTCCACAAGGTTGATTTGACCAAGTAGTTGTTGCATCATCAACAATTTCGTCGTCACAACATTGTACTGGGATCGAGTTTTCGTTTTAGTGAACAAAAAGAGTAATCTCCCTCTTAAAATAAATGTCAGAAATTTGTCTGAATTTCAATGTATCTAGACACTATTTAATACTAATACCTCCAAATTTAGAAAAATCTGCGATATCTATTTTAATACGGAGGGAGTAGAAGAATTGAGTGTATATATATCATCGTGTGGGGTTTAGTTTTTGGTAATAGTAATCAGTTGACATCCAACTAATCTCCCACCCCAAGAAAAAATTCAGTGGCAATTAACACTAATGGACAAAACTACCCTTCTAAAACGATCAAGGTCATGTATCAACGGCATTAGTGTGTACAATGCAGTGATGTACTTATGTGGGTGCATCCACGTTGACGTTGTACATGGTATTCCTTATAGAAAAGAGTATACGATTTGGAAGTTTGGATCACAATAGGCTTAGGAGGCACTGAATCGAGAATTGCCTAGGGGATTTGTGATGGACCAAAACTGCCCCCATATTAGTTCCTAGCGGTTCTGTTATAAACGGGGATATAAACGGGAACATTAGGTATACATCCTGTTTAAAACATATCTCAGAATCATGCAGACTGCATCTTCACTACGACATGGATACTGATTCACAGAGCAAATGATGCGTTAGAAAATCTTGCAATTCTTGTGTCTATGGATAATCTGATTCTATATAAACTGTTTTTCTATGAATGAGACATATATTGTGTATTGTATGTTGTCACTCTAGTATTTTGTTTCTGTGAATAATTTATGTGCACATCGGGTATCAATAGACGAGGGAGTGATATATTTTTTTTACTTGGTGATGATTGTAAATTTCTACATATTTAACTTTATATGGAAAATTTATCAAGTATTAGATGTGCCTATTTTGGATTCATTCATAATATTCGATACAAGAGTAGGTGGCAAAATTAGTAGATCCTCAGGAGTGAAAAACCCGTGCCATGCACTTTCCGGTAGAGAAGGCTAGTCCCTTGAGACGGTCCATCAACACGATGAGGTCTAGATCAATTGCGACGAGGCTTGGCTTCTCCGTGGCCCTTTATGATCTTTGTTGGTGGAGTACCTGATAGCTAAGGACATTGATTTATGTATTTGTCATGTGTCGTATCATCCACGTTGGCACAGAGTGACCAGTAGTCATCCCTTAAGATATCTTGCGGAGTGCAACGGAGACTAAAATTGTTTATGCTAATATATGCCATTACATGAATCATGTCATATCATTCAACAAGTTACACAAATCAGAAGTCAATGCAGTTTGGTGAGATAGTACTTCCAGACTACATGTGGGCTTATTCAACATAAGAAGTTCTTGAAGCTCAAAACTTGGAAATGTTCATTCAAGACCTGAGATCTTAGAGAAGACAACAAACCATTCTATATACACCATCTCTTCAAATATTCTTGCTCTATATATATGCAATGATTTTATCTACGTGCAACAAAGATGGCTGAAGAATTTCCTCATATATATGTTGCAACAACCGTGCATGTTGCATATTATGTATGGTCATGGGAGGTATCTGGAAATTTTCCATTCAGGGTGAACACAGTGGTGTAAGAACCTTAAGGGAACAAAGATCGAGGATCTTGCATCCTTCGTTTTTCTCTCGAGAAAGATGTGCAATCAGCCTCAGAGATCTTGGATTCAGCGCCTCATGCTCACAATTCATGGTGTCATGGAAATGTTGAAAGATTTCCTCAGTATGCTAACACTGATTGCTTTGTAATCCTTCCGCTGTTTAGTTTACAATGTCTAATCGATGCTAACCTGTTTCGCCATTGCCTATGTGGAACTGTTAAGAGTTGAACGCATTTTTCACCTTACTTATTTCTCTTAACTTAAGTACCTAACTGCTTTACATTGTCAAATCAACTCCATTGCAAACGAGGTGAGAACCAACATAAATAAATAAATAACATAAAGATTGCACATTTGATGTGCATGTTGTATTTGCATGCCTTTGATCCCTTATTCACCTCCTTTACACGATGAGGGAGTAACAGAAAAGGGAATAGTCAAGGCCAGAAGCAGACCACCAACCTCCCCCTTGTCCACTCGAATGAACATGCTGATATTGTGTAAATACTTTTTTGGGTGGTGTCTCTTTCCTAGTTCAGCTCCACGTCATGATTTGCATCATCGCAATATAAAAAAAGGGAATTCCAAGGATGATCTATGTACCATGAACAACCCCTCGTCATGCGTACCAAGTTTTAGCTAGAGCATCCTTCCACAGCACCGACACCTCATAAACATGTTCACCTAATAGCCTTCTCGAATTTTATCGCGAACTTCTGAAGAATTTGTAGTATACATGTAAGGATAAGGCGAGAACGTTAAATATGTCAGACTATTTCTCCCTGATATCATTCTACTTACAATGTTTATATGGCCAAATGTGTCCTAGCTTCATCAATGGACGGCCAAGATTAAATTTAACAAGATTTGAAAGGATTTGTTTTAGTGCTTTCTTCCAAGTAGCCCACCGGAGGAGTCATGTGCGAGAGGACTAATTTTAGTCCATAGCTATGTAGTGTGAAAAAAATTCATTCAAAAAAAAACAGCATGAGATGCTTACACCAGCATAAGTATCTTGTGAAAGGAACTGCCAAGTTGGATTTTCATTCCGACGGAATAGGAGAATCATTTGATTCGCCATTCTGTTCACCATGGTAAGGGAAGAGAGAACATTGTATCTCTATTCTTCGTTTTGAAACAGAGGAGAGACAACTACAAAGAAAATGCAGCAATGAAATGTGTGGAGTCTACAAAAGGGGAAATGGAATGTGGCTGGTTGTGGCATACCGTTCGTTGGTGTCACGCGATGGGCTAGGACGCACAATGGTGCACCGACGGCATGCACCCATGGAACACCCACATTTTGCCACATATAATGTGGCAGCTCTAAGAAGGATGATGTGTCATTCCACAAGGTCAGAGGAGCCAATCGATTCCTTGCTTTCGGGAACATGGTTGATTTCACCAAGTAGTTGTTGCATCATCAACAGTTTCATCATTGCAACATTGTACTGGGATCCAGTTTTCATTTTAGTGCACAAGTGGAAGAATTGAGTATATATCATTGTCTCGATTTACGTTTTGATAATAGTCATCAATTGACATCCAACTAATCTTCCATCACAAGAAAAATTCAGTTAGCAATTAGCACTAATGGAGAAAATTGTCCTTTTAAGACACATAATCAAGGTCACGTCATGAATGCGTACATGTTGTGGTGTACTTATGTGGGTGCACCCACATTGTACATTGTGTTTCTTAAGGATTTGTGATGGACCAAAACTACCCCCATATTAGTTCCTAGCCGTTCCTGTTATAAACGGGGATATAGACTGGAACATTTTCTATGTAACCATATCTCATAATCATGCAGATTGCATCCTCACTACGGCATGGATATACTGATGTCATAGAGCAAATGGTGCCATAAAAATTCTTGCAGTTGTGGCTATGGATAATTTGATTTCATATAATTCCAGGAATGAGACATATTGTGTATTTTATTTTGTCACTCTAGTATTCTGGTGTTGTGAATAATTTAACTGCACATTAGGTATCAATTGACGAGGGAGTGATATATTTGTTACTTGGTGATGATTGTTAATTTCTACATATTTAAGTTTAGATGGAAATTTCTCAAGTCTTAGATGTGCTGATTTTTAGTTTAATTGATAATATTTGATACAAGTGTAGGTGGTAAAAATAGTAGATCCCCAGGGGTGCAAAACCCATGCAACGAGGCTTGGCTTCTTGGCAGCCCTTTAAGTTCTTTGTTGGTACCAGATAGCTAAGGACACTAATTTATGTGTTTCTCCAGTGTCATATCCAGCGAAAGTATTTTGTTTTTTTTCCTCTTGACTATTTCCTAACATATGTTGTATGGCATGATTGAGTACCTCGACGCTTGGCATTTCAGTTTTTGGTCTTCAATTATTTATTGTCCAATTTGCCCATCTCACAAGGGTTTTATTCGTGAGAGTAATATATTTGTTTCATAGTTCTGAAGTTTGAAATTATCTCATTGTTGTTATCTTATAGCTATGAATTATTTATGCACATAGTGACCAATAAGTCATCCCTTAAACTATCTTGCTGAGTGCAATGGAGACTAAAACTCTTCATACTAATATTTACCATTACATTCATGTCATATCATTCAACCAGTTATAGCAATCAGAAGTCAATGCAGTTTAGTGAGATAGTACTTCCGGACTACTTGTGGGCTTGTGCAACATATATAGTTCTTGAACTTCAAAGCTTGAATATGTTGAGATCTTAGAGAAGACAACATACCATTCTATACACACATCTCTTCAAATATTCTTGCTCTATATATATGCTATGATTTTACCTACATGCAACAAAGATTTCTGAAGAATTTCCTCATATATATGTTTCAACATCGTGCATGTTGCATATTACGTATGGCCATGGGAGGTATCTGGAAATTTTCCATTCCGGTTGAACACAATGATGTATGAACCTTAAGGGAACTATGATCGAGGATCTTGCATCCTTTGTTTTTCTCTCGAGAAAGATGTGCAATCAGCCTCACAAATCCTGGATTCAGCACCTCATGCTCACAATTCGTGGTGTCGTGGAAATGTTGAAAGATTTCCTCCGTAGGCTAACATTGATTACTAAATACTAAGCCTTACACTGTTTAGTTTAGATTGCCTAATCGATGCTGACATGTTTCACCACTAACCCGAAGAGGGCACAGAACGCACCAGAAGCAAGCACGTGTCGTGCGCGAAAGGCCAACCGGGATTGCGGAAATGCACAAGAATAAACCATGTGTCGACACGAGAGCGCCACCGCAGGACCTTTGAGAAGGTAGGTCTTTTTCTAGGATTTCCGCATCCTGACGCTGTGCGCTATCGAGTCCATCGTGTGTCATTGTTGGCTGGCGCGTGGTTGACACGAGAGTTTTTTCTTTTAGTTCCCCGGCAACGGCGCCAGAAAATTTGTTGATGGTGATTGACGTGGAGCACTTCATTGAAAACCCCAAGAGCAAGGTGTGATGAGCACAGCAGCAAGTCTTCCCTCATATTCAGCTCCTTCTGAGTGAATATATACTTCCCAAGAGCAAGGTGTGATGAGCACAACAGCAAGGGGCAGTGGCATCGGCTACCACGTTGGCTTTACCGGGGTGATAGTGAATGTCCAGGTCGTAATCCTTGATTAGCTCAATCCATCTTCTCTGCCTCATATTCAGCTCCTTCTGAGTGAATATATACTTCAAGCTCTTGTGATCCGAATAAATCTCACAACGATTTCCCATCAGGTAATGCCTCCATGTCTTTAGGGCTAGAACTATGGCTGCGAGTTCGAGGTCATGGGTTGGGTAATTTTGCTCATGTTGCTTCAGTTGTCGAGATAGATAAGATATAACTTTGCCTTCTTGCATTAGCACACATCCGAGACCGATCTTGGATGCGTCACAATACACATCGAAGGGCTTCGTGATATCCGGCATGATCAAGATTGGGGCTGAAATCAATCTCCTCTTGAGTTCTTGAAAACTCGCTTCACATTTGTCGGTCCATTCAAACTTCTTGTCCTTCTTCAGCAATTGGGTCATGGGTCTGGCGATACTCGAGAATCCTTCTACGAACTTGCGGTAATATCCCGCCAATCCGAGAAATGCACGAACTTGGGTTTGAGTGGTTGGGGCTTGCCAATCTTCGACATCTTTCACTTTTGCAGGGTCCACGGCAATTCCTCCGGCTAATATAATGTGACCGAGTAATCCTACCTCCTGTAACCAGAATTCACATTTGCTAAACTTGGCATACAACTGATGCTCTCTAAGGGTTCCAAGAATGGTCCTTAGGTGTAGCTCATGTTCTTCTTCTGATTTGGAATAAATCAGAATGTCATCAATGAAAACAACGACAAACTTATCCAGGAAGTCCATAAAAATCTTATTCATGAGATTCATGAAATAAGCGGGGGCATTGGTTAATCCAAAAGACATGACTATATAATCGTACAATCCATATCGGGTGGTAAAGGCAGTCTTTGGAATATCCTCTGCGCGAATCTTGAGTTATGATAACCAGTTCTAAGATCAATCTTAGAAAACACTTTGGCACCGGTCAACTGATCAAACAAATCTTCTATCTTGGGCAAGGGGTACTTGTTCTTGATGGTGACATCATTCAACTTCCGATAATCTGTACACAAACAGTTACCTCCATCTTTCTTGTCCACAAACAAGACAGGTGATCTCCATGGTGACGCACTTGGTTGAATCAATCCAATTTCCAGCATGGAATCCAGTTGCTTCTTCAGTTCTGCTAGTTCCGATGGGTTCATACTATATGGTCTCTAGGCTATGGGTCCGGTTCTGGGGATTAGTTCGATGATAAACTCGATATCCCGATCTGGGGGCATACCGGGCAAACATCTGGAAATACATCGGGGTATTCACAGACTATCCGGACTTGGTCAATGGTAGGTTGGGATATACTCTTGTTGCACTTGAATTGGCGAGGTAAGGTTTCAGATATATGCTCGACTGATATTCCGGCTGTACTGGTCATGGTGATGGCTTTCTTGGCACAGTCAATCAATCCTTTATGTTTGGACATCCAATCCATTCCTAGTACTACTTCCAAACCTTTAGTTTTGAGTACTATCAGATTAGCATAAAAATCTATGTCATGGATTCGGATAGGGACGGCTTTGCAAATTTTCCTAGCCTTGGTGGTTGATCCGGGAATTTGAACAATCATAACATGCTTCAGTTTGGTTGGTTGAATTTTACTAGTGCATGCAAATTCTTCGGTGACAAATGAGTGCGATGCACCAGAATCAAACAACACTCGTGCAAGTACTAAATTAACAGAAAACATACCCAGCACGACGTATGGCGCTTCCTGAGCTTCTTCAGCATGCATGAGGAAAAGACGGCCATTGCGGTTGAGCAAATTCCCTGGGGCAAACCTTCTTCTGGGCTGAACATGACGCTGCTGCTGAGCTGGGGCATTTGCATTGGGTGTTGCGGCATTCTTCTTGTTGGGGCACTCGTTGGAGTAGTGACCCTTATTTACACAGTCATAACAAGTCACCTGCGACTTGTCCTTTGCTGCTACAGGCACAACATTGCTTTCAGTCCTCGGGGCAGTGTTGGTGTTGGCGGTAGCATTGTTGTTGTTGAACTTGGGTGGGGCAGGGTTGAAATTGCTAGAGTTGCCGGGGTTGTTGTGATTTCCTCCGGGCCTAGGGTTTCCACGGTTGGGATAGGTCGAACGGTTCATCGGGGGTCTGTTGGTTCTCGGGGCAAATCCTGGAGATGGGTTAGGGCGATACTTAGGGGTCTGATGGGTTCCTGGCTGATGCATCATGCGACGCTTGCGGTTCTCATTGGCTTGGTTGATCTTTCCTTCCATCTGGATGGCAGAGTCGACAAGGGCTTCAATATCAACAAAGGGGATATTGACTAACACTGTCTGCATCTCATCATGCAGACCATTTAGGAATCTTTCTTTCTTCTTGGCTTCGGTGTCAATCTCATCCGGGGCATACCTAGCTAATGACAAAAAATTGTCACGGTATTCCACTACGATCATCCTTCCTTGCTTCAGTTCTCTGAACTCGTCTCTCATCCTCTTGATCAAACCCGGTGGCACATGGGTTCTACTGAACTTGACCTTGAATTCCTCCCAGGTCATCATCTGGCCTCCGGTCATTGCGCGAACGCTGTTCCACCATGCCCTGGCATCTCCGGCTAAATAGTGGGTGGCGAACAGAACTTTCTTGTTGGCTTCCACTCTAGCGACTTCTAGGTTATTTTCCATGGTCTGCAGCCAATCATCGGCGTCTAGGGGTTCTTCTGACTTAGTGAAAACAGGTGGGTTGGTATTCTGGAAGTTCTTGAGCTTAGATCCATGGTTGTCCTGATTTCCGTGGCCTTGGTTGTTGTGGGCTAGCTGAGCTATCTATTGCAGGGTGGCTAAGTTGGCTTGACGTTCTGCTCTTTCAGCTTCGCGGTCAGAGGTCAATATTTGCAGAATTTGCAACATCGGGTCCAGGGATGAACTACTTCCTCCACGTGGCATCTGAAGGTTGAGATAGATCATGAGAAAAGAGGGAAATTTCTAAGGTTCTGGGACTTCGAATTTTTTTTGTTTTAAAGTTTGACTCAGATTTTCTAGCAACTTGCTTTTCATTCATTCATTCATTCACACGGTACAAACACACACCACAAAACAAGAAAAACAGATGGTTTTCAGAACCATTCTGAAAGCTACGATACAATGGGACCGAATACTACTCACTATGCTAGTGCTCAAGTGCTACTACTCCTCAGAATCTGTGGCTTCATCATCCTCATCATCATCGATGAAGGCGAAATTGTCCTCATCGGTGAAGAAGTCCATAGCCTGATCCTCCAGAAAATCCTCATCATCGCTGAGATAGGAGTAGGGGTCTCCACGAAGATCCTCTCTGTCATTCTCCCTTTCCTCCAACTGCATGTCTCTCTCGTGGATGGTCTCCTCCAAAGATGAGATACGGTGGCGAAGACGGGCAATAATGCGCTCCTTCTTGTCGAGCTGATGGCGGCGAGACTTGCGATCCTTTGCTAACATGGCGATGGTCTGATCCTTCGTCTTGATGATGGCAGACTTGTGGTTGGAGTAGTCACAACAGTTATCCAACTCCTGCTGACGATCGTACATCATGAAGCTGAGGTGGTCCAATTGGGTCTTCAGCTCGGGGTGGTATGGTGCTTCCATTGGTTGTCCATTAGCATCACGCCTTGGGCAAAACTCAAAGCGAGTACCCTTGATCTGGTTGATACTTTGCCCACACAGACGGGAAAGAGCTTCCTGCATGGCCCTGGCAAGTCTGTCGAGCCAGTTGTTCTCTCTTAAGGTAAACTGAATTCCCTCAGTAGTGGGAGGTTCAATGTTTCCTCGGAGACTTGCAACAATTAGCCACTGCAGATCTTCTCATCCTTGATCATTGAGCTGAGGTCCGAAGAACTCGGGGTGCGGACGCTCCAGAAGTTCCGAAAGCTGGTCCAAATCCCTCTCAAAGATAAGGTCTCCGCCATTTCCCAACTGGTAAAACTTGCTGTACTTCACGTCCATCTATAAGAATATAGGATGAGTAAGTTAGTAGAGTGATTAAGTGTGTCAATATTTTATGTATTTTGCAAGAGTTTTTGAGGAACATGAATTTTCATGAAAGGATCAAAGGGATAAGAATGAGAATATGTTTTTGTAAATATTTGTTTTTTTTGGTTTTGAAACTAAGTTTTTGATTCAACGTCCAGTCTAACTAGGGTCTCCTATGGTCAGGATGGCTCTGATACTAACTTGTCAACACCCGGATTTTTAATCCTAGATGCCTGTTATGCCATACATCGCAATCCCAGGATTACCATTTTTGCGAGACATAACAGAATTGGATACCATAGTACATCATCCATTACAAACGGTACATAAGTTCTTACATAAATAGGGATCTCATGATCCAGTTCTTAATACAACTTCAAGTAGCGGAATACGTAATAATAACGGTAGCGTAGGCGAAGCTCCATCTTCGGGGTCACAGGCAATGCTGACGATGGGAGATGATCCTAGTTGTCGTAACCTTCCTGGGGTCCATCCTCCAGGTACTCCTCTTCATAGTCTGGCCATGGGAATAGCCAGGGACAAAGCCATGAGTACTCTTTAAGTACTCGCAAACTAATACTAACAAGTGACAGGGGTTTTTGATAATAGGACACTAGGCTCTAGGGTTGTTTTGCAAAAGCCAGATTTATCTCTACTAAGATGAGAAGCAAGAGGAGCTAGTCACAATTTTATAACTCCTAAGTAGGAACTTGTAATTCATATCACAACTCTGTTGTGGTCAAGTCAAAGTATCCATTCATTTCACAAGTCTTTTGAAAACATCTGACGGGGGAACAATATGGCCACTCCAACTGTCCATAACCGCGGACGCGGCTATTCGAATAGTTTGACACTCTGCAAAGATTGTACACTTTCACCACAACATTCGATACATCCGTCAGGAACAAATCCTGAATTCACCATACTCAGTATTCGGATAATCAATCCTAACCTTTCAATTACACGCCCTAGTATAAGCACCTCTCCTGTGAGTTTGGCCTCCCAACCATGACCAACTGTCATTTTGGATACTGCACAGGTGGACAATCTTCACAAGGTAGCCTCAGCTCAGACCTTGGCCGTGAGGGAACTAATACTAAGGTATATAAGTTTCCAATCAAGCCCTACCCAATTCTCGGGTATTGTGATTGTACGGTAAAATTGGAATGGTATCGCATTCAGACAACCATCAGTTTTATAAAGGGGCTAAGGATCATGCCTCAACATTTTTATCACCATAAACCATCTGATGTTTGGAAACACATGTCCAAAACATTTCAATAGAATGATCCATCATTCCAAGGTTTTCATAACCATTTTTCCACCAAGTATTCCCATCTAAAGTTGATCAAGTTTTATGCTTAGCACTAGCATCTACAAGTGGGGGTAAGTACTAATGAGGGGTGGTAAACAATTGGAGTTTCAACTAAGTTCAATCTCATGTCTTAGGATGACATAAAGATTATCTAGCTTAGGCCAAATTTTATGCTCTTTATGCAACCTTCAAATATCTTTCTAGTATCTACAATTTACTGAAGTAAACTCTAAGTAATAGCTTTGATAAAGAAATAAAGTAATAAGCTTGTAAGTAAAAACTAGGATTGGTTTATCAAGTGGGTAGGATCATCTATGCTTAAGGCATATAGTTGGCATGGTGACAAGCAAGTATTGGCTTGCATAGGTCAACTTGATTAGTAAGGCTTGCTAAATTGCAAGTGTTAGCTTGCATATTCAACTAGTAGCATTAGGCTTGCATCAGTATCAGTATAAGCTTGCCTTGTGCAGAGCAGTGGTTGAAGTTCTCCTCGGCTTCTTCGTAGAATCCTCCTTCCTCCTCGTATCCTTGGTCGGTACTAGCGTCTATAAATAAATACGATATACACAATCACCAAACAATACTTAACTACTTGCAATCATCACACCAAAGGGTCCTATAGATGATCTAGCATCATCACTAACATTACAAGATTAAAGCTTGGTTTAATTCTTTTTATTTTTAGAAAAGTAATTTCTACTCATTGAAAAACTACCTAAGATTTAATATTCTCCAAACCAAACATGGGATCATGTTGACACATGTCATCACCACATATTTTAGTCCATGGGAATGTGATTTAAAGTGGTGTCACAATTTAATAAGGTTTAACCTTTTATTTTAATTAAATAAAGTGACTAGAAATGCCTATGTAGCATTCTTTTATTACTTGAACATTATTTCTGTAAGTAAACCTATATATTTTTATATATTCTGAAAGGTATGGTTAAATGTGATTTTTGAGAGTTGGAATCAACTCAAAAGCTATTATGGTTTTAATTTAAAAAATGTTTGAATGCAGAAAAGCTTCTGCCTTGTTATTTTTACCATGGATGATCTATAGATCTAAATGACTTGAATCCAACGGGTTTGGATTAAGCATTCCCAGACCTTTCTAACAAAATTGGTTTCATTCAATTTGGTTCACTGAATCGACCTGGGTTGATTTTTGAATCTAGGTGCAGAAGTGTGTTTGAAATAAAATGGAAAAGGTTAATTTCAAAATGGCTCTGTGAAAGTGATCTTGGTGCCTGCTAAGCACTGGCGCTTCGCTGGCTGGTTAAGTGGTTGTTCCACCGCCGCTGAGATAGGGGGTGCGGCGGTATGGCGATGTGGGGCGTTCGATCTGGTTCTAATCCAGCTGAGGTCATCGTCGTCGTTAGCAACGCCGGCCAGATGAAACCTAAGCGCCGTGGGGGGTCATTGGGGGCTCACCGAGGTTTAGGCGAGGGTCGGCGAGGCGGGCGAACGACGAAGTCGACGACGGCGAACCTCCTGGTACCGGCAGCTTCTCCTGGGGCGGCTCCAATCGCTGGCCCCCTTCTTCTCCAGCAGCGGCAGACTCCGGTGAAATTCCGGCGAAGTGCTGCTCGCCTTGCTCCGGGAACGGGGTGGGACGATCAGTGATGAGAGGGGAGTAAGATGGTGTGCTCAATTTGGCTGGGGGTGGCCTCTATTTATAGTCGCGACGATGAGACCGAACGGGATGGGCAGGCGACGGTGGCGACATGGCTACGGGCGGCTAGAGGCATGGCCGGCGGTGGCAATTGCTTGGTGGTCTCCTGGCGATGCTCTACGACTTTAATGCGCATGTAGGGGCGGTGCGGTTTGGTCTGGAACGCGCGATGCTCTGCGCCTCAGAGGCGGCGTCTTCGACGGTGAGCGGTGGCTGTGAGGCATGGGGCGACAAACGGTGATGTCTGGCGGTCTCCTGGGTCGGTGGTGATCATGTATGCATGCGGCGAGGGCGGCGCGCGGTCTATGGGCGTCGGTCGAGCGTGGCGCTTTGACGCATGCTCGACATGGTTGCTGGCGAGCTGGGCGCGGTTCATGCGTGTGGTCCAGGGTTTGGCAACGCTTGCGGCTGGGACAGGGAGTGGTGGTGGACGGTGGGCTGCCTCCCAGACATGTTTGCTAGTCTTGTTTCTTCTCCTAGCTTGCTGTCTCCACTGAGGTGGCATGGTGAGCTTCGATTGTTCACCATTGATGTCATTTCCGAGCTTACAGTGAGGCTAGTGCTTGGTTTAACTTGTTAGATGATCTATTGAGATGGTTGTGAGCTAGAGAGAGGACAAGTTAGGCTTCAATCACTGCTCACAATAGTGTTTAAGATTTTTATGATTTGTGTTTGCAATGTGTTTGATGAAATGGCCGCAAGAATTTAAGTTTTGAATTTTAAAAAGATTTTTGGTGGGTGTGCTAGGTTGGTGCTGGTGAGTCTGCAGATGCTTGGGTTTTGAAAGTTGAGCTTGTTTGAGTGGTTTTTAAAAAAGTGGGATCTTCCCATATGATAAAGATTCAATTTTAAACTGTCCTTTAAACTATGCATTTGAATGTTTCTGGATGATCACAAAGTGGGCCTTGATACTTTGTTATGAGTACAATCAAGAGGTGCAAGGATCCAGAAAAGTTTCTGTTAAGTTCTGAAAGTTTGAGACAGCCAAAGTAGGCATGGGAGTTAAATTGGTCAAAATAATCATTCCTTTATTTTATTTGTTTTGATTTATTTGTCTTTTAAAAAAGTTTGGGAATTGTTTAGATGATGTTTATTTCACCTAAGAATCTATTTACAAGCAAAGACACACACAAACAAGATGGTTCAAAAGAATTCCAAATGAAATGCATACACCATGCATGCTTTCATATTTTTATTTTAGAAAAGTTTTTGTTAACTCTAATTTTGATGATTAGAATTTAATGATCTAAGTTTAGTATTTTTGGGATGTTACAGCGCCGCTTTTAGCAGCGCCTCCTACTCGCGCCACCTCAAGGCGCACAATAGATGGGCCGACCCAATAACACCTGGTGCTCCCTCGCATTCGATTTGCTACAGTAGTTGGACGGTTTTTCGAGCGATTTTCTTATACTTTTCTGTTTTCTGTTTTGGTTTTTATTAAACAAAATCGAAATTAGAATATATTTAAAATCATAAGAAATTCGAAAGATGAAAAAAATCAAATTTGAACAAATTCAGAATCTGAAAATAATTCAAATTTGAAAAATTGAAACATGAACCAAATTCAAATTTGAAAATCTGAACAAAATTTATTTTTTACCAAATTTAAATTTGAACATTTTCAAACAAAAAATAAAATCAAATCTGAACTTCAAAAAAAGTAAAAGAAAACAGAAAAAAAAGAAAACGCAAAAAGCAAAAAAGCAAAAAAGCAAAAAAGAAAAGAAGCAGCAGCACAGGGGAGCACCGGACTGGGCCTGGCCCGTAACACGAATATTGGCGCAAATGCATACAGCGGGGTTTGCAGCGCGCACTCGTTGCGCCGCAACGAGCGGCATATAGGAATTGTCGGGGCCAACAGGCCAGAAAGAAATCACACAAACGCATTGCTTTCGGTTCCTCTTCCTAATTCCGGTCGACGCCTCCGGCCAGCCGCTCCCCATGACTCACTCGCGAGAGGAACCGACGGCGCACAGGATAATGTTGCGTCCTGCGCTTCGTTCCAGCAATCGAGCATCATCGCTCCATCTGCAGGCGTCGACCCGATCGTCCACCCCACACCTCTTGTAATCCCAACCCAAGGTAACAGGAGTAAGACGATCCCAAGCCCTAAATTATCGATCCTGCAATCTGTGTAAAAATTGCTCTTCTAAGTTGCATAAATTCTTCTTCAGGTTTTATTCCCTATACAAGCCTGTCGGGAAGTACAAAATTTTGTTTGTTTTATTTGTGTTTCTCATCAAATGCAGGGCATGGAAGAAAAATGCCATGGCAGGAACAGAGTCGAGGTTATATTAATTGGGAAGGGGTGATTCGATATGATCCAGGAAAAAGGAAAATAAATGGAGGACTATCATCTTCATCTCAAGGACTAGGTAAGAAGAATGCTTTTTTGTGTAATCCCCTCAATCATGTCATTTACTATGTAAAGAAAGAATAAACAAAGGAAGTCACCAATGAGGAAGTGGTTGACTGATGACTGATGCATGAAAATAAGAGAATGTAATTATGCCACAGACCATCATATCCATGATTGTTAGCGAGTGGCAGGCTTGGATTGCTTGCTTGTAGATGTGGGTTGAGGGGAGGGTAGTTCGTTTTTGGTTTTGTGTTGCGCTGCCACATGCCCAAAGTGGCGCCGGGTCTGCTGGTGGACTCTTCTATTGTAATCTGTGTCTCCCCCACCTTTCGAGTCTAATACAAAACGCGCAGATCTCCTGCGGGCATTCGAAAAAAAAGAGAATGTAATTATTAGAAAACACTCTAGCTTTGGATAAATTATATTTGGTCATTTGGTTGGTTGATAATTGAACTTGTGTTGTTATTTTGTAGATTATGGAGGGTTCGAGGTCTGATGATGTTTTTTTCTATTATCGACAATCTTTTGTGAGTGACATCAACACTTATTCAATTCAGTAAGATCTGGATCACTCTTGTCCTTCATTCCATTGATTTATATATTATATAGCTTGTCAAACGCGACACTCTTAGTAAATATTTGGTTCAGTTACATAGGACATTTATCTGGTGAGTTAGATAGGCACTAAAATGCATATAGTCGTAGAGATCCTATCCCTAGACCCTTTAAAGGGCAAGAAAATAGAGTGTCCCAGTAACTCCTGTCTTTCTCGCCAGACTTGCCCATGTTGTTTAACTCAGCTTGAACAGTAATACAAGGTGAAAAGTCTTGGCCCAGTAAAGAACCAAAAACCCTCTAATAACTAACCAGACAAAACAAACACTTTATGTAAATCCGCTTTTTGGCAACACGTCAGGACTGAAAACGAATCTGAAAAGAAAGGTGGCTTAGAAGAGAGCTGAAAAAGAAGTTACTTGGCCTGCATACCGTTGAACAGATCATGGCGCGTCAGAGATCACGGATGACTTGGTTAAGCGCCGGAGATGCCAACTCAAAATATTTCCATATTCATGCTAGCCACAGGAGGAGAAAAAACATCATTGGTAGTATGAATGATGGACAACTAATTCATTCTTCCCATGAGGGGATTGAAAACACTCTGTATGAGCACTTCAAGAACAGATTTGGCAAGCCAGCGGAGAGAAAATTCAGTTTGAATTTCGAATTCTTGGGGCTGAATCAAGTGGACCTTAGTTCACTAGAAAATCCTTTTATGGAGCAAGAGATTTGGGAAGCCATTAAAGACATGCCAAAAGAAAAGGCCCCAAAAAGGCTGGATGTAAGTGACCCTGGGGATTATCATCCCATTTCACTTGTTCACATTTTGGCTAAAATATTTTCTAAAGTGTTAGCAAGACGGCTCGACAATATCCTACCTCAGATCGTCGGAGAAAATCAAGGTGCATTCCTCAAGGGTCGATCGCTACATGACAATTTTAGTTTGGTGCGAGAGTTGGCGAAATTCCTCAAATAGAAGAAATGCCCGAGTGTTCTCCTCAAGCTAGATATCGCAAAGTCTTTTGACACCGTAGCATGGCAAGTCCTCTTGGAAGTTCTTCGACAAAAAGGTTTTGGTTGTCGCTGGTGTGCGTGGATCGTAATGCTGCTGGCCTCTGCCTCCACGAATATTTTGCTTAACGGTATGCCCGGGCCTAAAGTTCAGTACGCCAGGGGTTTAAGACAGGGAGATGTGTTGTGCCTATGCTTTTCATTCTTGTGATGGATGCGCTTAGCCTCCTTTTTTCCAAAGCCGAAGAGATGGGAATAATCACTCCTTTTCCGGAGAGACGGGCTATACCCCACAGGCTTTCGATCTATGCCGATGATGTGATCCTTTTCCTTCATGCTGCGAGTTCAGATGCGTTGGCGGCAAAGAGACTTTTGGATATTTTTGGCGAAGCCTCGGGACTCGTGTGCAACATGGGAAAGAGTTCTATCTCCCCAATTCTATGTAACCAAAACGTGGTCGTGGATCTTAGCTCACTGTTAAATTGCAGGGTTTCCCAACTGCCAATCACCTACCTCGGTTTGCCTCTCCATTTAAAGAAAGCTTACAAGGAGGATTTCCTAGCCTTGATTGATAAAATCAGAAACAGACTAGCATAGTGGAAAACATACATGCTCACTCAAGCCAGCAGATTAATACTGGTCTAGTCAGTGCTTAGTGCCATGGCAATTTTTCACCTAATGTCACTCGATCCACCGCCCTGGGTTTTTAAAGCGATTGACAAAATCTGACGAGCTTTCCTCTAGAAAGGTACAAAAACTGTTCAAGGAGGCCATTGTCTTGTCAGCTGGAAATCTGTCTGTCGTCCTAAATCCCCCGGCGGCTAAACAATGGAGCTTAGCGAGCAGGGGTCGACTCTCCTTGCAGGCTAGGCGTAGTTCTTCAGGCCATGTGTTATTCTAGAGTTTGTTTCTTCCGGTTAGTCTAGCATGTCGTTTCTGGTCGGGTGGTCTATCTTGATGTCTTGATATCTTGTATGCCTCTGAACTTTGTTTTTAGCTGGGCTTTGCCCTCTCTTTCTTCTTCATATAACACGTGCAGTTCTCCTGCATGGTTCGAAAAAAAGAAAAAGCTCCTGGCCCAGATGGATAGATACCAGACTTCTATCATAAGTGTTGGCAAATCATAAAGAAAGACATGGTGGAAGCTTTCAATTGCTTCTATTCCATGGATGGCAGAGCCATGGAAAAAATCAATAGTGCATAGACAATCCTTCTACCAAAGAAGCCGGGTGCGTGCGAACCTAATGATTTCTGACCTATTAGCTTGGTTCATAGTTTGGCAAAAATCTTTTCTAAAGTGTTTGCAAACAGATTGGCTCCGATGCTCCCTCAAGTGGTTAGAAAGAATCAAGGAGCATTTCTTAAAGGTCGTTCTCTCCATGACAACTTCAAATTAGTGAAAGAATCAGCCAAACTTCTTCGAGCAAAGAAATGTGAGAGCTTACTTCTCAAAATAGATATTGCAAAAGCCTTTGATACGGTTGCATGGCAGTTTTTGCTAGAAATTCTTCAGAGAAAAGGATTTGGGCCTAGATGGAGGGCATGGATCGTTATGCTCTTGGCATCCGCGTCTTGTTCTATTCTCCTTAACGGAGTTCCAGGAACAAAAATTTGGCATGGGCGTGGTTTAAGACAGGGCGATGCGCTATCACACATGTTGTTCATTACCGTAATGGATACCCTAAGCTTGCTGTTAGAGAAAGCAGAAGAGGAAGGTCTAATTGCGCCATTCACCAACAGTCAGTCGATACCTCAAAGAGTACCAGTATACGCTGATGATGTAATTATTTTTCTCAAAGAAAATTTAGAAGATTGTGAAGTCACAAGGTACTTGTTGGAGGATTTTGGGGAGGCTTCTGGGCTTCGGTGCAACATGCTGAAAAGCTCCATATCGCCGATCTTTGGAGGTTGGCTGGTCTTCAAAGGAATCAGTAATCTTCTCAATTGCCAGATTTGTAGTTTGCCGATCACTTATTTGGGCCTTACACTTCGTCTCGGAAAAGCTAGGAAAAAAGATTTTCGGATCCTAATTGAAAAAATTAGGGAAAGGTTAGCGTCATGGAGAACATGGTGGTCATTTGATATTGGTCCAGTCAGTGCTCTCGGCCATTGCAATTTTCCATCTAATGTCTCTTGATCCTCCTCCATGGGTTTTCAAGACCATAGACAAGATTCGCAGGGCCTTTCTTTGGAAGGGGACTGAAACTGTCAAGGGAGGCCATTGTTTGGTTAGTTGGAAACAAGTCTGTCGCCATAAAGAAGCTGGAGGTCTGGGTATATTGGATGTAGAAAAGATGAATTCTGCTCTACGCGTTCGTTGGGCATGGAAGATGAGGACTTCGGTTGACTGTCCCTGGAATAATTTAGCAACCTCTCAGAATGAAATTGACAAATGCCTTTTCAACGCTGCGACCCAAGTTACTGTAGGTAACGGAAATAAGAGCTACTTTTAGACAGATAAATGGCAACACCTACATGTGTACGAGCTGATACAGCCAGCCACCAAAGCTAGGCGCACTGCCGCTGAAGCTTTGCCTAATGGTAATTGGCTAGCTGATATTCGGCAACCAATGAACATTCGGACATTTATACAAGTTTTGCAGGACGTTGAAGCATTAAGGAACTTTCAGCTGGAACCAAACAGAGAGGATGATTGGATATGGCTTTGGGAACCAAAATGAGAGTTCTCCTCTAAGTCAGGGCCTATTTTCAGGGTTCTACAAGTTGTGAATTGGACATGGGCATTTGGCAGTCCTGGGCACCCCTTCAATGCAAGCTAGCGATGTGGCTGATCCTTAGTAAAAGGGTTTGGACGGCCGACAGGCTTGCCAAAAGGGGTCTTCCTCGGAATGAAAAATGCATGTTCTGTGATTTTGAACAGGAAGATGTCAAACACTTGTTCATGAGGTGCGCGGTCATCAACATTATTTGGAACTCAGTCCTTAGTTGGGCTAGTTTGCAACAGGTCGCCACTAATGTCAGCCTCACGCTTGAAGACTGGTGGCGTAATGCTCGGGACACACCGCAGGGAAGAAGCAAGAACTCGCTAGACACGCTGGCGATACTAACGGCGTGGACCATTTGGCGAGAAAGAAACAGAAGGGTTTTTGAGAAGATATGCACGCCGGTCCATAAAATCATCGATTCAATCAGAGCGGAGGCGAAGATGTGGGTGACGGCAAGCCATGGCCATTTCATTCTAAATGTCCCCTAGTTGTAATTCTATTTGCAAACGTTTTGGTCGTTTCAGGTGTCTGTGAGTGTGCGTGAATCGGGCTGAGACCTGTTGAATCCAAGTATTTTGTTGTCTCTCGTTTTTCCTCCTATCTAATATATTTCACATGCAGTTCTCATGCATGGTTCGAAAAAAAAAACGAATCTGGACAAGAGCCTGACATTCCTATTGCCTGCACCAATCGGACCCTGGATGATACTCTCCCTGAATTAAGAGGGGGGACAAGAGTGTTACCTTGCCGCTACATAGGACTGCTGCTGGGTACAAGGAAGCTTAGAAGAGCAGAGTTGCAACCTATCTGCTGAGAGTGTGGAAAGGGAAGTTGATGAACAGAACTACTCCCCTTGCTTCCCCCTGACAGCTTGTTGATAAAAAAGTTTGACAAGCTTCGTAGAGGGTTTCTCTGGAATGCTGATTAAGAGGCTTCTAGTACAGTAGCAAATGTTTTGTTAATTGGAAAAGGATTTGTTTGCCCAAAGAATTCGGAGTGCTAGTCAAAAGGATTTATCAGCATCCTCACATCAACTGTTGCCTACTAGTGTACCTTTCTTGCTTCCCCCTGACAGCTTGTTGATAAAAAAGTTTGACAAGCTTCACAGAGAGTTTCTCTGGAATGCTAGTCAAGAGGCTTCTAGTAGCAAATGTTTGGTTAATTGGAAAAGGATTTGTTTGCCCAAATAATTCGGATTGCTAGCCATATTGTTGCTTTTAGCTAGCAGGGCATAAGACAGATGGAATGGTATATTTGGGATGTTCATGGCTGGCCCTGGCATGGGACGCAATGCTACTGACAGGACTCCTCCATTTCGATTGGGGATGGAAAGACAACGCTTTTCTGGCATGATTATTGGATGAAAGAAGAGGCTCTGGCATGGTCTGCTCCTAAATCTGTTCAGATCAACGAAAAAATTTGTCTGTCCACAAGGCTTTGTTTCAAGGCAGACGGGTGAATGGACTGCAAGGATCAGCACTACTGAGGAAATGGACCAATTCTGCTCTCCGTGGGATAAAACTCAGAACGTAGTGTTGAGTGTTGACTGACACACGAGATTCAGCTCACTGGCGATTAACCACTGACTGAATATACTCTGGTCTTTCGGCATATCCTTTGCAATTCAATGCAGGTAGCGCCTTCTAAATGTGGACATACATGGAAGATAAAGTTAGAAGGGAAATTGGATTTTTTTTATTTGGGTACTCTTGCAAAATAGGAATTGGCCTGCATCTTCTGTGATCAAACTTTAGAAACGGTGGTGCACATCACCATAAACTGCTCATTTGCCAAGGAGGTTTGCCATTGTTTCCAATCAGCTGGGACCATGTGAATTTTGGCAGCTCCGAAGAACACTATACCAAAGATGTTGGTGTGTGCTTAATTCTGGAAGCAATCATGAACCCAGGAAACCTTCCCTTCAGATCGCTGCATATGTTGCTTGGCATTTGTGGAATGACAGGAATAGAAGAACTTTTAAAAACAAGCAGTTTGGTCCAAAGGAGCTGGCAATGGTGATAAGAGGTGATAGTCAGCTTCTGAAGGAGGCTGGAAAATAGTCCTGGAGAGTCGCACTTTGATTTAGAGCCTGTTAGTGTGACTTTGTTTGTGTTGTCTAGTGGTTTCCTAATCATGTAAACCAGGAACACTTGTTCCTTTCCCCTTCTTTAATGCAAAAGAAGAACTCCTGCTGGTTTGGGTCAAAAAGGAAGAAGACTGCTGCTAGTCCCAATGAAACCGAAGTGATTCATAAATTTACTTGGGAAAGCAAACACAGTTGCAAGGGAGCTAAACAGGCAAAGGAAGTGAAAACAAAGTGATTGATTCATAAAATGTATTTTGAAAAAGCAAACGCATTTGCACATATACGGTGCAATGCTTACAACATAGGCATTGAAGTGGATAGACACTCCGATCCATTTAGTCTTTTAAAGGAACTTGAAATGAAGTCTATAATTCAAATTATTCGGAGTACTCCTCCGTCTCGAATTAGATGTCACAAATTTATCTTGATTTGAATGTATCTAGATACATGCGAATCTAGAAAAATCCGTGACATCTAATTCGAGACGGAGGGAGTATATTTATTCGAGGGATGATGAATCCCGAACTATAGAAGTCGCACGCATCAGGCGGTGACGACGACGCTGGCATGGACGGCGTCCTTGATCTTCACGACGGCGCGGGAGAGTTGATTTCCGACGTTGTTGATTGTCTGTGCGACGAGGCTCTCCGGTGTTGCTCCTCTCAGAAATGTCTGGAACATAACGGAGACGATACACCCATCATTGGTCCTGTGGCTCATGGAAGAACCTGAGGGAAGCTTGGTGTCAAATGGCTGGATCTGCTCGTCGCCCTGTCCGTCAGGGAGGATGGCAAACCCGGAGGGCAGGAGGGACGAAAAGGCGGTCCTCCCTCCACGGATGACTTCCTTCAGGGAACGCTCTTCAACCGGAGCATATGCCACCATCATGCATCCGTCGTCTGTGCACACCTGCTGCAGGATCAGCTTCTCGTTGTTGGTCCGATGAGCAGGCTGCAAGGATTTGGAAAAAAAAAGAAATTGGACAACAATTAGAACTTGGAGCTGGAACAATATGATTCCTGAGGTTAATTACTTTTATCGAGAATGATGCTGCAATGTTGCAATACAGATAAAAAAATGTTTGGAACTAGGAATGCAAAAACTGTGATTACCTTGGGGTGGAGAACGGAGACGGCGTAACGAGGATACTGGATGGCGGCAACAAAGTCCTCCTGCTGCAGGGGCGCACCGTTGCAGAAGGTGTCCCACTCGCCACGACGATTGTTGTCGCAGATGTAGTCAAAGACGTGCATCCCCGGCGTGCCGGGGAGCCACACGGTCGTGGCAGCAGAAATGATAAGTCCAGCCTGCGCTCCCCGTGCGTTGCCAGCAGTGCGCAGAGTCGCGACGCGCATAGCCACCTCGAAGCTCTCGTCACCGACGGCGCAGTCTTTGCGCACCTCGTCGACGGTGCCCCACGCCTGGCCGCCCCTGGGGCCAGTGCCGCAGAGAGTGGTGAAGAAGCGTGCTGTCGTCTGCTTCGCCAGCTCCAGGACACGGTTTCTCCCCTCTCGAGGTACAGGGCCTGCTGCAAAATTTCAGAAACCCAGAGGTTAGGAGGATGTGTGTTGTGGTTTTATTTTCTGTTTTGGTCGACCATCAGCGCAGTGCTCACTTGTTTTGATGATGTAAATAGCATAATTCGAGTGCAGGAGAGCAAGGTATTGACACCGCCTCTTGAGGGATGTCAGCCAGCGGCGTGCGCCGAGGGCGTGGCCTGTGCGGAGCAGCGGATGGTACAGCCCCGGCACCGCGCTCTTGTCGTACTCCGCATTCACAATCCATGTCACCTGGAACAGATGAACGTTCATGCAAGGGACAGACAGACATGAGACGAGCAACATATCGTTTACCATTTTGCAACTTGAAAGATGAAGGCATGAAGCACATCACCAAAGTACGTACTGTATTTAACAGAGGGGAATTCGTACCTTGCAGTAACCATTCTTCATGTCCTCAACGAGGCATCCACTGGGAAGCAGCTTGCAGGATGTGGCATTGATCCATGTGTTGATGCCAGATGTGGCATCATCCCCGGAGATGTCATTGACAGACACGTCCACCACGGCCCAGACGTTTGGCTCAATCAGCCGGGATTGCCTCACAAACTGCACCTTGCAAGTCGGCATCCGGAGGGACGGCACCATCAGGTTCACATTCATCTGCAGCAAGTGCGCCATGGATTCAACAATTTGGCCATAACAATCTATACATGAAAACTAGTAGACACAGTAGATGAGCTATATATATTGTGCATTATTCAGACTTACCAGTTGAACTTGCCCATGGTAACCAGTAGAGGGGGCGATGTTCTTGGCGGTAACACTTCCCACAATACCAGGAAACGCCTCACACAAGCGGGTCTGTTCAAAGCAAATCACAAAAAGGGATAATATGTATTTGGATCTTGGAAGGACATATATATCGACTACTACTACTGTAACATTATGGAATGATATATAGAGGTCTGGTACATACCGGGTCCGTGAGGATGCTGATGATATCGTCTCCAGTGCCCATAACCATGTCAGTGTCCCGGGTGCCGTTCATTGCAAACCCCGGAAGGCCAACCTCGAATACACCTGGGAACGATGCCTGGTGATACGACTGGTAGTTGAGAACATCGCCGTCCGATGTCGGCAGCCACATCGTCTCGCCCTCCTTCACCATTATCATGAACTCATCCCGTGCATGGAGCACCCGTCCGAGAATCTCGGTGCGCTGCGCATCGGCTCTGGTGCAGCTGCCACGCACGCAGCCCTGCGCCCTGGTGTTGGTGTCCATCTCCAGCGAGTCACCGGGTGGCATGTTGATGTCGAGATCGGCAGCAAGCTGCTGGCGGTCATAGCGGCGGGGCATGGTCTTGTGGAAGAGTTCGTCCTTGAGCCTTGCGTTCTCCATAAGCAGGCGCTGTGTTTCGGAGCTCTTCTCGCGGGGCACCATCGGGCCTCTGCATGTGGGGCAGCTCTTCTTCAGCAGCGCCGCTTTGATGGCTTGCTGCTCAGCTTTTAGGGCCTCGTTCTCTTCCCGAAGCGCCTTGTTCTCATTCTTCTCAAGCTGGTTCTGCAATTATATAAGAGGTGCGCATTGTTCAATTTCTTAGCAAGAGGTAGAGCGTAGCATAAACCCAAGGAACCAAGTCTACTGACAGTTTGACATTAAAATGCATGGGAGAACATTTATCTAGACAAAAGATTGGCAAGACAATCAGTGCGTGCTATCTCTATCTTATTAATAAAGTCGGATTAGTACAAGGGAACAGAGTAAACACCTAAGCCATGGAAAAGATTGGTCTATACCTTCTTCGCGGAACGCCGATTTTGGAACCAGAATTTGACCTGCAGGGGACCCATGCCAACCTTCTTCGCAAGGGCCAAACGCTTATTCTCGTCGGGGTGGGGGCATTCATGGAACACACTGCATATCACCATAGTGGATTTGTTCATATCTTGGTTGCTTATTAAGAAAAAAACATGATGAAGTATATATATTATACGCTTCAAGCTGTTGAATCTGTTTTCTGCAATGACGCTTTGGATGCTTGGTGCTTGGCCTCCCCCTCTTTCTGTTACTTGAACTCGCACCAGTATAGTCTTCATCATCAGCATCATCATCATCATCATCATCATCATCATCGTTATAATCATTATCATCATCAATGGTGGCTAGATTGTTCCAGAATGAGTCTTTGTCATCGCTCGGGATGCTGAGGTCGAGCTGATCATGCACATTGCCATTTTCTTGCTGCCATTCGCTGTCCATGGTGGCCTGAAAAATAGAAAGCAGCATGCGGACAACATTATGTAGAGGTTGTAAAGGGAAATAGCATAAGCAATGGGAGTCGTAGAAGTGTATAGCTCATGGTGCTTTTTGTGTATGTGCATCTTATACCTCTTTATCGGCATATGAAAGTACATTTTATCGAAAAATATGAAAGTACATGGAAACTATTATTTGTGGTACATGTCTATTTAGTCCAACAAAGTTACATGCCCAACTATAGTGGGATCTATAGTTTGCAGACTCCTCGGATTCTAAGTGTGTGTAAGAGAAAAATGAAGTATAGTCCAAACCAATATCCCACAATGGTAAATGTAGAAGAGAGTAATATAAGCCTATATGTGGGGAAAGAAACAAGAAAGCAACACATGCTAGAGAACTAGAAAGCAACAGATGGTAGAGAAAGTTTTAAGTACTCGAGCAAGTATGACTGTATGAGACTATATATCACTAATTAGTCAACTGAGATTTTCTATATATCTACTTATTTGTGCAATCCAATAAATTGGATGTCCATTGGACTACTGGTAATGCTTTTAATATTACTTTTGTCCATTACTGCTTTATTTCTACTTGTACTCATGTTTTCATTGTATTAGGCCAGAATAGATAAATCCATTGCCCCATTTGGCGTGTACATGCCTTTATGGACGACATGTATTGCTAAAATGGATATGTGTCCAACAAAATACTGCCAGCCATTTCATATTCACTAGTTCTAGTTCTAAATAAAGCTAAAAATATATATAATTTAATAAATATATTGCCAAATTAGAGAAAACATAGTGACAAGAATGTTTAAAAATTATACAGATCAACAGGGAAATTATAAACCAAGGTAGGTTAATCAATGTGATTCAGATCCAACTATTCATACCATACCATCAACCCATATATCAACTAAAGAGTAAACATTATTATCCTATGAAATTACAATGCAAAAAGACATAACTAATAAACCTTATAATAAATACAGATACAATATTGCATATGAAAAGGGGAAATAATTGCACAACAATCTGTATGCAACTTTATATGAATACTCTTGATCTAACTTTGTAAAAGGAGATGCAAAAAAAGGAACGGTGACATCCCACATGGAAATTGAAGTTATTGTGACAGTATGAATATTCACTTGTAATACAAACTCTATAACTAGCATTGATAGTGAGAATGCAAAAAAGTAGACAACCTCAAACTTACACACCACAAGTGATAAAATTGTACATATGATAAATATGGATCTTCCATAGGGAATATATGCAACTAATGTTATACCCGGAATGCGAACAATACTTGCTACAAATATTACTGCACTCTCATGAAAACAGAGTTAAAATTATCAATCATTAGAAGGTAATCAAGCCATATAAATTGCATAATAGTCACTTGTATATACCAAAATGTTGCAACTAGAGACCACATGAAAGAATCGATTGACACTTCTCCTTTACTTTATCAAACCTAAAAACCTATGTCCCATAGACATATTCATTTGTATGTGAACTAGAAATTTTCTAATATAATTGATTAGTTATTAATAATCAAACATGATCTATACTTCTACTTATAAGGGAAATCAAGTGATGATTACTCCTACAAAGAAACTGAAAAAGATGATAATGTATTCGTTTTTAGATGTAACTACACATTCAGATCTATGTGATCAGCAATAACTTTCCCTAAATAAAAACAAAAAAATAAGATCTTAAAGTTTACATGGGGTGCAATACTAATAACACACAAGACAAAGTTATTTCATAGAAGTAGTAAATACTACTAAGATTGTGTTAATGTGTATATAAAACTTCATAATGCATTCTTGAATACCTACATAAATATTTACTGGGATAAGGTTACTTCTACAAATATATGCAATAGTCAAGCATGAAAGGAAGTACTATATATCCACCTATAGAAGCCATTGGCATGCAAGTTGCTACTTGTATCCACTATCAACTTTAACTTCTAATCTATACTTCATATCCTCTACAAAACAAAAGGGATCAACTTTGCCTGTGGCATAGAACTCATATTCAACTTTACACATTGCAGAACTAAGAATACTAAAATTCTTACATGTAACCACAATATTGGATCATCAACTCCACAAGAAAATACCTTTGACTTGAACAGTTATCCGTCCTTGCGCTATCCGTCCTTGCCTATGCCAAAACTACAAGCCAATTTGAATGGGGTCCTCAAACTATTGTGATGTCGACTGGCCATACCCGTCGGTATTTAAAGGCGCGGAGACCACCGCATACACATGATCTTTGTTTCCTATGTATTAATTTATCTCCAAATATATATTCTCCGCGCGGAAGATATGCTCGGGTTGGATGGCATCGAGATACGATAGAAGAAAATAAATGCGTGGATTCCAATTGATTCTTATAAAAGTGTATATATTCACTAAATACTTTTAATATGGGAAAGAAATATTCTAAATAGGGGTACTTTTAATATTCTGGTCAATGGATATACATCTTCGCATTTATGTTATTTATAGCACAATAAATGTGTTAATTATCGTATACTCGATATTTATGCCCCACTGACAGCATAACATACCTTACAATATGATATGTAGAATATTATCTTAGATTTCAATTATTTTCCTAGAGTTGTCACTGTATCCTCCTAGATATTATAACAGTAATGGCCAATTATTTTTGTATTTATTAGCAACCATCTTTTGAGTATCTGGTTCTAGAAACTTTGTTTCTCTGCGAAAAATATAAGTTCGATTTCATTGGGCCACAATACACCGGGAGAAAACAATGTATAGGCCAAAGCCTATGGGTCGAGGGTAGCCCAGCTAACTATGTCGCATCTACTCATTGCAAAGCACATCAAATTATTGAACTAAATTCCAAGGAATGTATTGAGCCATGTATCAAACCAAAAATAGCAAAAGGATTTTTTTGAACCACACACCTATGCTTGTTGTGACATCCTGGATCATTGCTTAATAAGATGAATAAGCTACTAAACTGCATCTTCCTTTTAAGCTAGTCCCCTTCAAACCTCTCGGTTAAGTGTACTTGGCCAGTAGAAAGATTGGGATGGTTAATTGCCGGGCCATAGGATCGAAGCTATGCATATGTGTTATATGTATTAGTCATGTTGATAAAGAGGGTTACTAGGGTACCACTCCCAAGCCAAAACAGATTGACAGGAAAGATGGAACACCATCAACACTACAACACCTCCAAGTGCCATGCACTAATCATAACCAATTCTGCATAGCAATGAGCTCGAGTGCCTTAGACCCCTCTTGTGCATATTATATCGATATACACATCATGCACGAGATGGGTAACCACAACTGGTAACACAACAATGACTTTGCGATTCAAAGCACTAATATAACAAAGCTCTTAACAGAACAAAGAAGCAAAATATTAAAAGCAGAGGTCACTGATCCAACATTACATCAATCAACAAAAACATAGTTATGATATTAGACATAGCATGGTTAATAAAATGCCTAAGAGTCCAGAAGCATAACGATGACATCCCATTCTACAGCTCCAAGATGTTGTCTGGGAACCCCAAGTTACTCATCGACATCGATGTCCTTGTAGAACTCTCATTTGATGGAACTACTTACTTTGTTTAAAAAATAACAAAAAAACAAGGTTGGGTACAAGATGTACTTTGCAAGACTTTGGTAACCAATTACCTACATGCTTAGGTATGAAAAGCTTCATGCAGAGTTCCTCTATGTAAAGAAAGATTTATTTTTGTAGCACCCTAGCTATTAAGGCTAAGTTTCTATGTACAGTGCTAATCTCTAGATCGATTAACTAGCATACATAGTATAGATATATATCAAATATAACTTTGCATCATAAATACAACGTACATGATCCAAAATTTGTAATAATTACAACTTACATAGCTCAAAATATTTAAGTACATAACAGAAAACGAAAACAAGGTAGATCTTTGTTCTTCAAATGTGCCATAGGCGAACAATTTTTGAGTGAAATCTGAAGACCGACTAACGATTACTTAGAAACAACATAATTTGCAACATTAAATGTTGCATCCATGAATGATCAATACATTGAATGTATGTCAAGTAGGCTAAAATGGATTAGAACAACCCTAGCATATACATGCACATTTGGCTAGTTGAAATTTAGGCTCATTTTCATAAAGTAATAGTTTTATCCTACTGTATAAAAAGTACTTTTCCAACGATTTGACACTCTGATTTACTCCCGGGTGCTCTAACCAAAATAAGTTCACCCAACAAATTTTAAGTAATTGAGGAATTGAGATGAGCGAGAAATATGTCATAGCATCAAAATCAAGTTTCTCAAGTTGTCCACAACTAGAACATGACTAAGTACTTAGTTTACAACCTTCTGTAGAGGTAAGTATGTAGGAAAATAGTAGAACATTTATGAACAAGATAGCATCACCCGCCTTTAGTTGTTCAAATACTTCTGCAATCACCATAGTTACACTTCTCGCAATCTATCATTTACAATAAAGGTACAACAAACACACCATTCAAAATGCTACAATTATGCAGCTACAACAATACAATAAAACAATAATAATCAAATGCATGCATGATGATTTAATAAGTCATAATGGCCGTATTTAGTTATCTCAACATTATTATATCACATGATGAACGCAGAAAATATTTTAATGTATAAAACTATTTATTATTGAAACTATATTGGTTTAAATAGGGCTTAACACAAATTAATTGAACTTAGGATGTCTCTATACAATTAAAATGTGATTTAAATTCCACTAGATAGGTAATTCAATTTAGAAATTGGAGCCAACTAAAAATGATTTGTAGATCTTTTTTATGACTAAAATACTCTTTCAATGGATTTAAGACTTTCTGTACAAAAAATAGTGTTAAATAATTTTGGATACAATTCTCTGGATAGATGATTTCATTTCATTTTCAAAAAGATTCATCTAATTTGGAGTTATAGATTTTAAACTACGATTTAATAACCATTACAAAGGTTTACAAACTCTAGAAATTAAATATTGGGCAAAGTTGAAATTTTATTGCAGATTAATTTAGGTATTTTATTTGTAAATTTAGAATTATAATATTGTTCTAGAATTAAAATACCAATTAAAGGGGTTTAAATTATTTTATATTTTGTCCGCAGCAAAAGTGAGATCTAATGATAGATTAATGGTCTACACAAAATAAGGATTCAATGATATATTATTTATATTTTTCTTATCTAAATATAATATTCTATGCATTTTATAAGGCTATATGTATTTATGGCTATTTTGAATATTAAAATTTAAATTAATCGGTCAGATCTGACTCGGCTCTTACTAGTGTTGACTAATCGTGCGGCGTACACATGGTGCTGACGCGACTGCTAACGGAAAGGACAATCGGATATACCTGATTCGCCGATACCCCTCTGTTTATGTGGATCATCTACGTCCACTAGATCTAGATTGAATGGCTGCAGATAGACGGCTCAACTCTGGGTTTGGCTTAGCTTGAGCTCTCAGCTGGGGCTTCGGCTAATGGCTCGGCTTTGGCTCCATTGAAGCTGGACCATCATGTTCGATCGAGCGGCCGGGATGACCTGTACATGCGGGTGCGGGGAATTTTATTAAGAAGATAAGCGTATACGAGAGGCAAAGAAATTGAAATGATTGAATGATATGTTTGGGAGTTTGAATCGCGGTCGAACATGTGTCTACGATGGTGTCCATCGTGAGATGGGAGACGACCATAGGTAGGGCCGACAACTTGGTGACTAAGGGGAGGGGAAAGGAGGCCTGCTATTGTTGGGCTAGGAGTGGGCCGCTGCGCACATGTGATAGTTAGTGTTGGCTTGGCTCGGGCTCGCCTAGCTAGTTAGGTCTGATTTTTTCCTTTTTATTTTTATTATTTTTCTCTTATTTTGGAGAAAATAAAATTAGGGTTTAGGGTTTATCTAAATGGAATAATTCCAATTATTTAGTACATCTTGGGAAACTTTATTCCTTTCCAACAAAGATACAAAATATATTTTCAAATAAAATTTGGAAGATGATTTTGGGGATTTTCAAATAGGGTTCTGGCAAAAGGGATTTTTGACAAAAGATTTTGAATCAAGGTTTGCATGATGGCATGATGCAATGCAAATGCAAATTTTTAAATTCCAATCTTTAAAATCTTGGGATGTTACAATTTGCAATAAATGGTGGGAGGAGAAACTTGTCTACTCAGAATATTTAAAAAGGGATAAGAGAGCGTTATCACTAGATCTATTGATCATCATATTACATCCACCGAATCATTAGCTAAACCATGCAACTCAGATCACCTTCTAGATTCCCTTGAGGAAGCACTCTGTAGCCTCACTCTTAGTTGGGACTCTTACGAGAAGATTAAATTTATCAATGACCAGTCATCTAAATCCAAGGCATACAAAACCGTGCACATGACTTTTCGAAATGATTTAACCATGAAGGGGTGTATAAATTTACACACACGTGACAACCATCTCCATTATCCACATGACGCCCTTATGTGAGGCATTGGCGGAGTGGTGATGGCATACAACCTTTGAAGGGAATATGCCTCGAGAGGCAATAATAAAGTGGTTATTATGTATATTTCCAAGTATATGATAGAGGTTTATTTTGCATGCTATAATTGTATTAATACGGAAACGTTAATACATGTGTGTTTAATAAACAAACAGAAAGTTCCTTGTTATGCCTCTCTCATAAACTAGCTCGTTGATTAACAAGATGATCAAGGTTTCCTGATCATGGACATTGAATGTTGTTAATAACGAGGTCACAACATTATTGGAATGGTGTGATGAACATTTATCCGAAGTATAGCATTACGATTAAAGTTATTGAATTTATATTGCTATAACAACATACAAAGTGATCCTAATCCTTAGACCATGAGATCTTTTCAATCACTAACACTGGAAGAATATCTTGATAACATCAAACGTCACATCGTAACAGGGTGATTATAAAGATGGGTTCAGTACTACTAAAGTGTTATGTTAAGGCCCATGGATCGAGAGTGGAATTTGTTCATCCCGATGACAGATAGATATGCTCTGGGCCCTCTCGGTGATATCACATTGATTAGCTTGCAAGCAAGTGATTTGATCACTAGAATGTTATATCACGGGAACGAGAAAAGAGTACATGTCAGTAACGAGATCAAACTAGGTATGGAGATACCGATGATCGAATCTCGGACATGTAATATATCGCGAAACAAAAGGATTAAGATATTAGCGTAAAAGGTTCTCACGATCACAAGAAAGTCATCGTTGAATGTTGTAACACCCTCAGAATCGGTCCTATGCAAGTTTTAGCGCCTCCCGCCAAACCCGCATAGAAACGATTCAAAGGTGCCCACCAGGCACTTGCGTGCGGTGGATAACGAAGTAATATCATTACACAATATCGATGGAACCCACAAAACATATATATACATCAACGACTCAAAGAGTCAAGAATACAGATACACAATACAAAGATCCAAATTACCTTGAAAACAATACAGCGTCCGAGTACGGACAAGATGCAAATTGAGCTAAGAGCCCTGAAGAATAACCAATGGCGTCCATAACCCTACCCAGGCCAAGCCGGAAGGGTAACCCTGCTAACGACGTCGATCTCAAACCTGCTTAAACAAAAGGGGTGCCAACAAAGGGCAAAGGAAAAAGAGAGAGCGGTCAGTACTGAGGCCAGTACATGGCGAGACTAGAATTCGGCGGTCCTCGCCTACATAGGTATGGTGGACTGAAGCGGCAGCGCAGCATGCACTAAACAACCTATAGAGACTCGATATAACTGTCGGCTATCAAAGAGGGATAAGAAAGACCTATTCGGAACCAACCTGATGCTACCACCAAACATACCCATCCTGGTATTCCCCCACGAGACCAAACAAGGAAGTCAACCGAGGAACTCACACCGTTGGCAGTTTTATTTATTCAGTTATCATTGCAGCAATTACTAGTCAGGTATAGATAGTCATCCTGATATAATAAACGGTGGGCACTTTTAGTTAACCATTCCGTTGTAGTTGCAACACTTACTAGTCAGATACAATTAGCATGAGATATCCCAAAACCTAGCAGTTGTTGGTACTTTTATTTAGCCATTCCGTTGTAGTGGAGCTGATTACTAGTCATATTGGATACAAGTCAAATTATAACAGTAAACTTTAGTTATAGTTGTCTATGATCGAGAACTGTGCTCCAAGTCGTCCATAACCGCGGACACGGCTTCTCGAAAAGATTTAACCTGAGGGTGCACCAAAGTTCCCACACGCACCTACACCCTTGTTGTCAGATCAGGTAGGTACAAGATCACAAAACATACACCCAACGGTATGTCGACGGGGTTTCGGACACGACGTTTCCCAGACCCAAAGCAAGCACAGGGGGCCACCCCACTAAGCTACCCGTAACGAAGTCGGCCGGTCTCCGAGACGGACCCAGGGTTTGCGTCAATGGCTGTAAACGACTGGGAACCCGAAAGTGTGACTGGGCTTGTCGATACCGCGAAAACACTCCGCTTACCTAAACAGTACAGGCGCTCCACGCGCAATCGTAAATAAAGCAGTAAAGCATGGCATAAGTACAGGATAGTAATAAAGCCCCAAACTACTTTGTGGCCCCCAGTACAGTACTTGAAATCAGGTACTAAATCGATGGGGGTGCCCACACACCCCACCTGTGGTTAGCGCGCTCGATCTCGGAACAGGTGTCAAGAACTCGGGGTCCTACGGGACACCAGTGAGCGGTTAAAATCCAAATATTGTCTATTACCCACCGGTGCCTCTGCATTTACCTACTTTCAATTTTAGTTATTAAACAATAATTAAAGCCATGATCATCTCCAACATAAAGCATATGGCAGCCTTCCAACAGCTGTGGTACTGGACGACACGCAACAGCACTTGAGCAAGCGACTACGACGCGCAAGTCCAACTATCTACCAAACAACAGGTAATAGGATGTGTCCAAGGCAATATAAGGCTGCAAGGGATATCACGGGTACGAAAACTAGAGCATCGCAACACAGATAGCAATAGATCAACAGGAGGAAATAAGGACTATAAAAGTAAGATAGGTAGAAAGGGGGAGAATGCTCGCCTGAAAACATTGCTGAAGGTTCATCCGAAGATCGGGTCGACTCTCGCATCAACTCATCGGCCTAATCCGTGAAGAAGCAAAGCACTAGAAGAAACACCGGATGCACTATTTAATACTACGGTAGAAGATCGACATGATGCATGTATGATGTATGACATGGCAAGATACGATGCAATTAGGCAATATTAAGCGGGACCGGGGTCCCGACAATTAATTATTAGGTTTATGTTGTTTAGATACCCAACAATTTAAATGTTGTCTTACCAAGGCAGAATATTTCACCGGACCGACGGCTGTCACTTCTGGCAGCTCAATAGAATCTCTAGACTAACCCGACAGACCAACACTAGTCTTTTCTGCGCACTTTGTCCTCACTCGTGCGTACCCGGTACCCACTTCCCTGTCGGTCACCCATCCTAGAATTGCTCTAGGCCAGGCACGCTTAACCATAAAGTTCTTTTCGAATGAGCATCCGGAAAAGAAGTTGCAACTTGTTGGTATGGGTTTCCTATCAATCCTATTGATCCATGCGCCAGGGTCTCACATACACCCACCCTTCGAAGATCGACGTCCTCGTCGATCAACCACAAGCCAGGAACGTCCCCTCTTGGCACACGTCTGTGCGTCCAATGCCAGCACATGTGCCATGCCGTGTCCACTCCGGGACACATGCGCCATGCACCACATGTCCGCCGCTGACCCGCACACGCCCGTTTAACCGCGAGGGTCGGCTCTGATACCAATTTGTAACACCCCCGGTCACTCCGGAACGACGGCTGTCACTTCTGGCATCTCAATAGGATCTCTAGACTAACCCCACAGACCAACACTAGTCTTTTCTGCGCACTTTGTCCTCACTCATGCTTTGCCACTTCGATTCGGTCACCCATCCTAGAATTACTCTAGGCCAAGCACGCTTAACCTTAGAGTTCTTTTCGAATGAGCTTCCGGAAAAGAAGTTGCAACTTGTTGGTTTGGGTTTCCTACCAATCCTATTGAGCCATGCGCCAGGGTCTCACAAATGTGTGGGAGTCAGTATGGATCTCCAGGTCCCGCTTCTGATTATTGATCTGAGAGGGGTCTCGATCATGTCCGCATTATTTTCGAACCGTAGGGTGACACACTTAAGAGACACCGACACCATTTGGAGCAAAAGTTTCATGCTAAAAAGAATAACAAGCGCAGGAATTTATTTCACTAGATACCGAAACGGGTTTTTGGGTGAAATTGCAGAAAGTGTTTTTGCATGTGAAATGAAATACTAGCAAGAGGTTATATGTGAATGTTTGTCATTAAAGTAATTGACAAAATTCTGAATAAATAAAAGGAGTTTTATTTAATGTGAGTTTGCATTAAATTTGGTGGAAATTTAATGGGAATTGGAGTGGGTTTTTGAGTGGAGAAAATTGAAGGGGCATTTTGTGAGTGGAGTGTCCACCCACAAGAATGGAGGGAGGGCAAGGGGGCAGCCCCATGCGCCGGCAACCCCCTTGGGGTCCCCCGTCCTCCTATAAAAGGAGTCCCCCTCCCTCTCTCTCTCACTCACATCTCCTCGTGAAGGATCTCTCTCCCCCTCTAGTATTTATCCCCCATGGTCTCGGACTAGCGAGATACATATTTCCGATGGCTATTCGGGAAGAAAGAGTTGCGCTTCTGCTGCATCGCTGGAGCGAGGAGGCGGAGGTTGCTCAGTGCCTCGGACGCATGTGCGAGCACGGATGCGCCGCTGATTTGCGGCGCTAGGACTTCCTCTCGATCTTGAGATCGGCAAGAGATCGTCTACATCAACCACGAGTTCAACCTCGTTAAGCTTTGTCGGTCTTTAAGGGTATGTTCTCTACGGATGTATATCTGCCCCTTGCTTGTATCTAGAGATAGATCTTGGTACATAGTTGTTCCCATCGTAGGAATTTTTTTGTTTTTTATGCTGCGAACCATACAGTGGTATCAGAGCCAGATCTATGCGTAGATGTTTTGCACTAGCAGTACACATATGAGTATGTGGGCGATGATGATCATGTTATTGCTTCTTAGTGGTACTTTGGATATTGGTGGCATAGTGGGATGAAGCGGCCCGGACAAACTTTACATGTCCTCGCACATAAGACATGTTCCATGCTTGACATGCAACTAGTTTTGCATAAGTGGCTAGCGGGTGTCTGACATGCAACTATAGTCAATATCTAATTTGCAACGAGTTGTCAACAATTTGGTTATCCTTGTTGTGGTTCATGTTTGTAGGTCAGAACGGTTCTATCTTCAAAAGCCCTAAGCCACATAAAACTTGCAATGGATAAATTAGAGGCGTCTAGTGTAGATTGTTGCTGGGCTAGTGTCATGATATGGTGATGTTGTAAGTAGAAGTATAAGTCGATACTCTTACAACACACATAACGTGTAAGTTCCATAGACCTTGGCCTTACACATAAATGTATGATGAAGATCATACCACGATGCACATGATGGAGATCAAGTGCAAGAACCATATCATTTCACTTATTAACATGTGATTTTTGTTGCATCTTATATTGCTTGTTTGGCGTTTATTAGCATAATAAGATGATCTCTCATTCAGGGGCGGAGCCAGGATTTAGACTTAGGGGGGGGGGGGCGAGCGATGAAAATCTAGGAGTTGACCGGCCAATGCCTATGGGCGAAATGATGGCCCCAAGAGCAAGAGCACAATGCGTTTATATCGCTGAAATACCGGCAACCTCAATATTGGCGAGAACACTTTAAATGTCTATTCCTCTCTTTCACGAAATGTATACATGAGCCGACCAATATGGCATCGCTAGGTCAAGTATACCAAGGCATCAAGCCTATAATAGCATGGAATATCAACATATGTTCGACCTATGATAACATGTATATATAATATCACAATCGTTAAATTGGCAACAAAAACCGTCATATGTTTGGCAACACCAACAAGGTTCCAATTTTTCACTAATTTAAAATACCAAGATGTTACCAACGACTGATTCTCAAATGTGCAACTCTTGGCAAGATTTGAGATCGAATCAATTGGAAGAAAAAACCCATCTACTACATAGTTTCTCATCATTTATTAATGAACAAAGTATAGCTAAACTGTAGACATATATTAGAAGGGTTAGATCGGATTAGCAGTACTATGTGCATAGAGTATACCTTGACTAATCTGATGGTGAATTCATGATGATGGTGCGGACTCACGGTAGCGACCAATAGATCATCCGCCACCATACTACTTGGCTGCCTAGATAAACCAACAATCAAAGTCCAACATTGGTTGCAGTACGCTTCCTCGCACCCTGATCGATTAGTAGAGCAATCTGATTTGCTAGAGGGAAGTGGAAAATGACCCGTCTTGAATGATCATTGCCTATACGTGGGTACACAAGTAGATAGACAATACTTTTAACAGTTGGGCTGCTTTAGTTCTTGCACAGACACTTAATCTATGCTCAAGTCTTTTGATTCATGGTCTAATACTACTACTCGCTGTTGTAAATCCTTGAGGGGGGCAAACAGTTGGGGGTGTCTAACCCCTGCTCGCCCCCCTTGGCTCCACCCTTGCCCTCATTTAGATATCAAGATAAAAATGTGTTCTTCCTTAAGTATGCATCGATTATGTTTCGTCGCTCCAAGACATCAAGTGATGATCGGGTGTTCTTGGATCCACGATCATATTTCAGGTGTAAAACAGTTACACACGCGAATACTAAGGTTCTTACTTGGCGAGCCTAGCATGTACATACATGGCCTCGGAACACGGACCGAAAGGTTAAGCATGAGTCATATGGAAGATATGATGCCCATTTGATGCTCGCCTTTGAAGCTACACCGACTCATGTGATGATCGGCCTTGGTGTAGTGGATTTGGTTCATGTAATCACCAAAAAGGCACGAGGGGTGTCGTTTTTGAGTGGGAGTTCATTATTAATTTGGATGAGTTGAACTCAATCTATCGTAAACTTAGTCTAAACTTTACAAATTCTGTTGTAGATGGCACCACCTGCTTTTAATTTCAATGTGTTCGTGGAGAAAGAGAAACTTGCAACGGACGGTAGCAACTTTAACGACTGGGCCATGAATTTGAGGATTCTCCTCGCTGCTGCACAAAAGCAATATGTGCTAGAAGTGTAGCTAGGCCCCCCATGTAACATCCTAGTATTAGAGCTTAGAAATAAGCTGAACCCAGATGTGTGCATTGCATTCATGCATAGAAAATCCGAATAATTTTTGCGCTTTTGAACAAAACTTGTCAAAGTGATTGGAGCTTCTCTCAACTTGATAAAATTGAAGTAGATCATCAAGTTGACTGTGATAAGTTTCAGTATGACCTTTACTAAAACCTTATTTGGGAAAACATGATTTGATCTAAGGGTAGATCAAATATAATAAAATTAAATCATAATCCATTGCTTAATGATTAATATTAGCATAATATTCATCACAACAACTCATGAATACCAAGTTAAGACTACAACTCAAGTAATAAGAATGTAATAACTAATCCTGACCTATCTTATTCTTATCTATTCCTACTATGAGTATCATGGTAATACCTAACCTTAACTCTTTAGTGAGATTGAGTAGGAAAGAAACCAAGTCAAGATCATTCACCATATATCTTTCTTTCCATATCAATCCTTATCATCTTTATTGAATCATATTCTAATATCTGTTGTTCATCAATGTTGAGTAATCAACTATTGATTCACCAATCCTTAACCTATCACTTCTTGATCTATCAACTCTTGTCCTATTTATAGCATTCACTTAAGGCCTATAAAGAAAGAAGTAAGAAGAGGTAAGTGGTAATGCTAGTTCTAGATATCATCTATAGGATGGGAGTGTTGGAACATAATTGAATCAATAGGATTATTGATGGAGTTAACTCACTCCTGAAATGATAGAAGAGTATCTGAGGTAAAGATTACAAGGATGAATATTGAAGATAGTTAATAGGAGTAATCCTATGGGATCAAGTATGTATAGTTAATGAATCGTATCTCTTAGTCCAATAGAGATAAACATAAGATAATTATAATACAACTGTAATGTTGTATGAATAAAAGCCTTGATTAGCCAACTGGAAACCTAAACCATATAGGATCAGTGGATTATAATGATCATGATTTAGTCACCAAGATTGAATGCTTATATCATGTATAGGTGACATTGGTGGACAGAACATGATTGAATCCTAGTATAGATATGTTATTCTAGGTTAGCCATGACAAGTCACCATGATATGATGTAAAGTTTGTATATAAGATACTGAAGTGAAGTAGATATAAGATAGTATGACTAAGTTAAAGCTAGAGTAGCATGGGATTATTGAAGTAGTGTTATTCCTCTTAAAGGATAGTAAGCTTTTTAGGAAAGTAGGATTTAATATATATCTAATTATAAATGAATCTATTAGAGTTAATGTTTGTGATGGATGATTAAGGAAGGTATGGATAGAGTTAGAACTAACCATCTATTGGATGGGAGATTATCAGCAGTAGAGTAGTTGATATAACCAAGTCTGGTTAGGTGAAGATTACGAAAAGCTTTAGTGTCAAGCTCATTGGATTTATCAATGGGTTTAGAAGAATAAAAGGTGGATAAGAATATTCTTGTGTAGCAAAGCTCATCATGTTAACACATGATGATGGACATGGAGAAGTAGTATATCTAGGAAAGGGATTCCTTAATCAGAAGTCCAGAATTATGAATTATGGAAGATAGGAATTCTTGGTAAACACTAAACCCTAAGTCTATGATCAAACTTAACATCCAGCTCATCTGTTGGATAAATCATTTTATCTTCAAAATGCTTTATAGGAATATTTTTCCCTATAGCAAATCACTTAAGCACATCTCTGTCATTTCCAATTATCATAGCCATATGTGCTTAGGAGTTATATTTATCAATTATTTTCCATCAGAGATTCAATAACTTTCTATTTTTAATGGTGATATCATTAAAGATCACAAACATAAAGACAATGTGTCTTAGCCATTAATCTTTACTCACATCAACAAAAGAATATAAGTATATTAAGAACCCTAAACTCTAGGGTAAGCATTTATAATGCAAACCCTAATTCCTATATTAGTTATAATAAAATATATACCTTATTATTCCCTAGATTCATGGGAGTAATATTAACCATATTAATTCTTTTGTGTATCATACAACAAATAATGATATAGGATCATAATATAAAAATTTCCCTCTATAAAAATTAATTAGAATTAAGTTTTCTAAAGAAATAAGGCAATAACATATAATCAATGGGTTATCATATAAAGGAAATTAATAACAAAGGCCCTTACAAATACTAAAAGGAAAGATTTATATAAGAAAATAAAGAAATATAACATTATTTAATGAAAGTTCACTAAATGATACTAAACACATTCCAATATTGCTACAATTATTTAGCAAATAAATTATGTAAAGAAAGATTCCAAAACAAATGAAAAATACAAATATAAAAAAAATGAAACAGAAAATGGAAAGCTAACAAAAAGAAAAAAAAATAGAGCAATCAGATCTGGCCCACGGCCCAACTTCCCTCCTTATGTGTCGCCGCTAGCAGCCATAGTAGCCCTCTAGCAAACTTTGCTGCAGTCCGAGTTGGCCCATGCGTGGCCCAACATTAGCCCGTACCGGTTCGTCATCTTCCTCGACGTCACAAGCAGCTCTCTGGAAGCCTCGCCGTCGCTCGATGCCAATCAACGTCGTCAGCGAAATTGGACCGCCGTGATGCTCGCCACCACCCTGGACCTCGTTGATAAGATCGGCCACACTCTCCTATATTCATCCATATCGATCTTATCCTCTCTCTCGCTCTCTAGAGCAAATCCCCTTCTTCCCACCGAGAACCCTAGCTCGGAGGTGAGCCGGTGCCGACGATTTAGTGCTCGCCTCGGCCAGATAAGACCACAGTGGAGACCACTGTCTTCCTCTCGTTCTTTTGCCCCAACTCGCACTAGCGGGGAAGGCGTGACTCAACCCAATTGCACCCTCGCTTCCCGGCGTTGTTCATCGACCTCACCGTCGTATCCGACCTCGCCTCGCTTCACCGGCCACACCATCGCGTTCCTGGTGAGTTGCTGAACATGCCAGTGCCGCCTTTTTTCTGGATTGCTTCCGAAATCACCACCGTGGTACCTCGTCGCCGTCATCCTCCGGTGACCATATACTAGCGGCGCCACCACTATTAGCCTCACCGTAGTGTACTGGTTCGAAACATAGCCGTCACATCCGCTAGAAGCCACCAGATCATCGCCGTCGTTTGCCGTGACGTCGGGCTCACGTCGAGTCAAACTGCCAACTGCTTTGACTAGTCTTGCACATGTGGCATGTGACATGGCCTAGGGCCCATCTGTCAATGACTGTGAGTAGAAATAGGCTCAGTAACAAATGAATTTACTAAAATGGGGTATGTGATGTGGCCATTGGCCCACCAGTCAGTGACTGTGTCTAGGTTTAGCTCGGTATAAAAAGTATTTCCTATTTAGGAAATAAATAAATGATATAAACCCAAATTTAAATATTCCAGAAATAAAATAAAATCATTAAATCTTATTAAATCAATAACTTTTGTTTTATAATTCAGAAAAATATGTGTAATATATGAAAATGTTTAGAAAAATAAAATCTACAACTTAAAACTATTATCCAACATTATTATGATAGTTATTTAAATAATTATTGTTTCATAAAGATTTATAAGTAATAAAACTTTGATAATTCATATTTTAATAATGGTAAATGATAAAATATAAATAAAATACCAAATATCTCAAAAAGTTAAGAACTATAATTTAAAATCATAATTATGTATTATTATTTCACTCAATTAAATATCTATTATTTATTAAGTGTTTATAAAGTAATAAATCTTGTAAAAATCATATCTTATTATTTATAAATCACAAAAATAAATGTAATATACCAAAATGATCACAAAAATAGTACCTACATGTTAAAAATATAGTATTCCGGTTTTGAGGTAAATAAAAATTTAAAACATTTTAATAACTTAAATTTAAACCTATTTCCTTAATTAATAATTCATATAAGGGTAAATAAAAAATTGCTAATATTATTAAAATTAGTCAATTGAGTCTAATAAATAGTATTAGTCTTGAATATTGATAGGATGAAGTCAAAATGGTTTAACACATTTTAAATACAATTTTATTGAATTATCCTTCAACCATAAGTGTAGATCATTTTATAAAAGGATCCTTATCCAATATAAAATCTCCAAGAATAATCTGTAGTGAAATGAAACCTATTCCTTTACTTTAACCACAAGTTTATCAACATATAAAACACTATAGTGAATCCATAATTAGTTAACTAATATTACTTCCTTGTTTACAAACTATAACCACTCATTTATAAAAAGGTAAATGATTTCCTTCCATTATAATGTTAGGAAACCACTACTCAAATAGAAGTAATGCCATTCTTAAATAACTCTAAGGAAATATTATAAGATGAGCAAGTACAAGATCATAAGCATTACAACTTAAATCCATCCATGTTCTTAAAGTTAACTTTAGTCTACAAGACTTTAAATATAAGGCTAAAGACTTTGTTATATGTTTTATAGTTAACTTTGGTCTGTTATAATTAACTCATAAAGCATCTCAAGTCCAGACTATTCAATCAAGCATAAACAATATCAATCACATTCTATCAATCATATACTAAAAACCATCACACTGTGTTTGGATGTTGGAAAAAAGCCTTGGAATTGAATTGGGCTGAAGATTCCAAATCCAAGATGGAAAGGAAATGGCCTCTATTTCCAATTCTGTCGTTTGGATGTGTAAGGAATTTTCTGTTGGAATCAAAGGATAGTACCCAATTCCAAATCATGTTTGGATGTACATAACATGGAATTGAATATTTTTTTGAGATTTGACAATATAAACTTCCCTACACGTGTATGCATAATAGTATATTATATATTTGAGGTTTATATATTATTTTTCACACATGACAACATAAAAGTATAATGAATAAAGTCATCACAATAACAAAATTGTAAATGAAGCATGACGCAAAATAGTTATTAAGTACCAACGACAATCACAACACAGATAATAAATTTGTCTCTTACAAGTAGCAGAAGTAGACATTTTATGTCTCTTACACATAATGCACTCATAATAGTAGTGGACAGTTCACAAACAACAAAGTACATAGTAACTAATAAGAACAAGCACTCATTGTAGCAACCATCAAGGCAAGGTAAGTAGCTAGTTCTTCTTGAACTTCTCAGAAAGTGACATGAATGCTTCATATAAGCGCTCATTGACAATCAACTTTGCATAAGCGGTTATCATATCAGATTCCTCCAAACCATCTACTTTCTCGAGCGCAGCAAGGATTTCAGCCGGAGGAGTCACCTTTGGCATAGGAAGTGGCTCGGTTGCTTTCATAGCATCATCGAAAGATGTACTCATCTTTCCTATCATGGACAAGATAGCATCTCCCGTCCATTGCCTCTTCGTAGGCACCTCAGGAGATTCTTCAACAACCTGTGAGTCTAGTTCTTGAACACTCTCAGCTCCTGTCCTAGAACCTGCACCAGTCGCATGGTCTTTAGAATATATAGTGACTATGGACTCCCAATTCTTCACCACTTTGGTCCTATAGCCACGTGCATCCTTGTTAGCCTACACAATGCACACAAATATTAAAGTTGATAATGAAGATGCAAAAGTAAGAACAAAATAAAATTTGGTGTTAAGTACCTCCACATATCTATCCCACACTTCGTCACTTTCAACCATCACCATGTTCTTTTCCCAATCCCATCCAAATCCACTTTGAGCAAGCATCTTTTAATGATCTCATATTGCTTGTCAAATGTTTTAATTCTTCCAACAATGTTATCCTTCGTGATGTCAATGTTACATTTTTCCTTGACATGCTTAATACAAGAATGGTACACATGTGGCTTCCAACCATTTTGAGCATGGTCACCATTGTTGTGATGCTCAACAAGGACGGATAACAATGCCGTGTCCATCTCACTAGACCATGTAAGATAACTCCTAGTAGTAATTTTCTTTGCTTTTGGTTAGCCATGTTTCTATACAAATAAAAAAGAAATGGATATTGACAATTGTAAGAACAAAATAGCAAGCAAGGTAAAGCATATATATTAGTTTCCACAAGTTGCATGTACAAAAGATCACACAAAAGGCCATCATCATGAAGCTAGCCCAACAAAAGGCACTATTAGCAAGCTATATACTCCATAACTACTTATCTACTCGAACTCTAGTTCTCCTCGTGCCACTAGGTAATCAGCATACATCTCATCTGCAAATTGTTACCTAAAATTAGACCATGCAGCAGTTTGTTGGACACTTCTAATTAAAGAAGCATCGTCTACAGGTTCAGGAACCATAGACTCTAGTTCGGCGTCGACTTCTTGCAGCAACAAATTATCCCTCACATGTTGCCTATCCCTTGCATAGTTGTGTAACACACAACATGCATTAATAAGCCAAATCTTCAAATGTTTAGTTCATAGTCAACATTTATTGTTTCATATTGCTTATCTCAACCATATGGACATGTCGTACCTGTTCCTCTATGGAAAAGAAAGAACATGAACGCAAGAAGGCCCATTTTTTCTTCAACAAACCAAAAGTTCTCTCCACAACATTTCTAGCACGTGCATGGTGCAAATTATACAACTCCCTCTCATTTTGAGGTTGTTGTTGACTTACAACCCACTCTTTCAAGTGGTATCTAGTGGATCTGAATGGAGATAGAAATCCAGGTCCATTGGTATAGTCAGCATCAACTAGGTAGTACTTTCATATTGTCAAGTAAATAAGTTAGCTAGCAATTAAATATGAGAAATAAAAAGCCAAGAGAAAGAGTCATACCCTGTGGTACAACAAATGCATCTTGGCGATCATTTCTCATAGCATCTTTTAGCACTCTAGAGTCCGATGCCGAGCCTTCCCAACCAGGTAGAACATATAGAAATTTCATATTCCAATCAACCACACCTAACATGTTAGTGGTGATATCTTGTTTTCAATTTCTATACCTCCCTTTATCAGCGCTTTAACGAACACAGGAATATGACACCCATCTAGTGCTCCAAGTGCATTGCCAAACCACTTCCATTTGTAATCATTGGGAGGGTTGGTAGAAGGATCGGGAAGCTTGATGAACTCCCCATGTAAAGATAGGATGGCTGATAACACAGTAGAGAGATGCCTACTTATAGTCTCTAAAGACCGTTGGTATGTGCCACCCAACATTCTTAATTTAACTCCATGTCCAACAACTTGTAGGAACATAGCAACATTCTCTTCTACTGTCACATATGTGCTATCTTTGAGACCACACTTCGCACGCAACATAGCACAAAGATCATGAAAGTTCCTTTTAGTTAAGCGCAACTTATTATAGCAAGTTGTCTCGGAACCATCATATGTTTGTTTTAAGATGTACTTTCTATATGCAACCTTCTCCTCGTCATCGTTGAAGCATCCTAGGTTTCTCGGTCCCCGCTGCGTAGTAACATAAGCTAGAGCAAGACAAGACATCTCAAAAAACTTCTTTGTCAATACTATCCTTTTTCTTTTTCTTCTTTTGTTCTCTTCGGTAATGTAAGCAACCAACTCTTGTTGGAACATGATTATTCTACAATGTAAACAATGTTTAAAATCTAATTATATAGAGCATAGGTATCAAACAATCATCCATATCTCATCTTATTAGAAGAACATGTCACAAATATGTTTCTAACACACATATGGTCATATCATAAATCGGTAAGAAACACAACAACCAATAGTACAGATCAAGAAGTTTATACCTTCAATTGGATTGAGGTGGTACTAATTCTTGTAGAAATCTGTAGTTGACATATATAGAACAAATTAGGTGTTCATACAAAGAAAAAATTACAGCAAAAATCATTGGAGAAGAAGGGGAGGGAGGAAGGGAGAGGGAGGGCGCCACCTCCAGCAACCTACTACCATGGGAGAGGGAGGGCGCCGCCTCCAGCAACCTCTCGCCGACACCATGGCATGTCGCTGCCATGGGGTTAGGGTTCGGGGGAGGAGGCACCCCCAGCTATTCCAAGCAGGGGAGGGAGGAAGGAAAGGGGAGGGTAAGGGGAGGGGAAGGGGAGGGACGGGGGAGGGGAGCTCACCGAGGGGAGGGGTGGCGAGCGGCGTCTCTGGCAGGTCGAGCGGAGCTTTCCTCTCGCGAGAAATAGAAACGGGGAGGGTCGCGCGGGGCAGGGGGAGGGTCGCGCGGGGTGGGGGGAGTTGCCTTTCCACGCCGTTTCCGAGCGGGCCGACTCGGAAAGTAGTACCAGGGGGCGCACGCTCGCGGGGGACTACTTGGAATTGGTCCCTCTTTCAAGGTTTTAATTTCCATGCCTTTCCAAACACCTGAATTAGCTCTACTAATTCCAGAATTCCAATTCCAAGGATTTTTTCCAACATCCAAACACAGTGTTAGAAATTGTTTAAACCTTAATAAAGAAATCTTTTCTTCAAAAGTTATTCGTTTTGCCACTTCAGTCAACATATGACAATTAATCAGGATCACATTACTTTATCCTTTGCTTATATACTTAGGATTGTTAACACTTAAGTTCCTTATAAATTCCATTATTTGCAAGGTTAAACTTGAAGATAAGATAATTCTTATATAAGCATTCCTTGAATAGCGTACCTCAATGGTATATCTTATTGTTATACACCATTATGTTTACATGATGTTTCACACACACTCACAAGCCTTAATAAGAAGCACAAGTGTGAAACTTATCTAAAAGGACAATACATTCTAAAGAAATCATTTCCAGTATCCAAACCCTAGAACAACGCTTATTCCGAGGATTCGCGTTTATAAAGTGCATCACATTACTTATGCATAAGAGCATCTTGCTTCTTTAAACATTAGTCCTTACCAGACCAATGATACTGATTTCAGATATTGGATCTTATATTGTCTTGAAGACTGTGAGTGCATAATCTTGCAATCACCAAAGGCAAGTTCACACTTGCTCATGTCCTTTGATTATTTTCTGTGAAGTATTTTGCAAAGCCAGTGTTGTCATCACCTGCATTTGAAAAAGGTCAGAAAACACTATTTTCATAATAATATGACTATAGGTTATTTACCATGTGGTAATAACCTACTATGAAAGTTCTGGTGGTAAAGGAACATATTATCTAGGACTTAACAACCAATGTCGCCAGTGATTCTTGCGTCGTATATCACGCGTTAACCATGAGATTTGGAATGAGACGGAGAAGTCAGTTGTATCTTCTTCCTCTCACATGTAGCCGGATGTGTAGGTCGTGGCTGTTATCACTCGTAGCGTGCATATTAATTGGTAATTCGTAGAGGATATGCGACATATGGGTGGGAACCCTCAACGTCCCACGATAGTTCTGGAATCTAACGGTCTGTACAAACCATTGCCGTAATTCAATATGTGGGCATGGTGTACACCAAGGAGCAATGCCAAAGAACCTATTTTTGTAGTGTATTGCAATAGCAGCAATGCCAACCCCTTAGTTAAAATGCTAGTCTTAATAGTATGATAGTTTTTGCGTTGTTTATCTTTGATTCTTCTTTGTAAGAAGTTATTTATCTCTCTTTAACCTAGAGTGTTCTCTGGTTCTTGTGTATAGAGTGAGTTGTAACCTTTAGCCATGTATTGGACCTGTTGTGTTTCTGTTGTACCACTCTCAGAGATGTAATACTAGTGAACGGTGTTTCATTGGTGTTATGTCAACGACTATAGTGTACTATATCATGCAGTGGTATGCTGGGTCACCGCACCCCACCACTTGATGATTCACCTGACAAGGAAAAGAACGTCTTTCGGACTCGTCAGGAGGACCACAACTTAGTTCATTGTGGCATATTGTGTGGTCTAGAGCCAGAACTTCGAAAGCGTTTCAAAAACGGCAATGCTTTTGATACAATGGGTGAGTTGAAAATGATTTTCGACACCCATGCTGCTGTAGAGAGTTATAATGCTTCCGAAAAGTTCTTTAGCTGCAGTGGCGGAGCCAGGATCGGGGCAAGACCCGGGCCAAAAACTGAACACAAAAAATACTAGTATTGAAAAATTTGCAGAAATTTGGTACAATTGCGACGGTGAACATATGATTTCGACTCCATTTCTAACGATCCAATGGCTTACATGTATAATTTTTTATCTTATATTTCTACAACAAATAAAAATATTCATTCATTGAATGTCTTACTCAATTCAATTCTTTGGGAGTTCAGAATTTAGAAATTGCCTCCATGTTCTCTTCTTTCTGCCCGGTCGCACAATTAGTGAGCATGCAAGTGCAGGTCTGAGCGGAACGATTAGGCGAGTGTCCAAGTGCAGGTCCGTGCAGAGTCGAAGGCGCGGAACAACCAACAAACGGAGATGAAAGAGGGCAGACCGAATGGGGAGGCGACATGCGACGACAGACGACCGTGACACAGCAGACCGGTGGTTGCACTTTTGCATTGGCGCCCGCAGCACAACAGCTGCGTAGGGAGGGGGCGACCGATAAATACGTTCGCTGGGGATGCGGGGCAGTCCAGGGAGAGTGAGGCGGCGCGATGAGAAGAGGACCGGCGGCGGATCCGTTTTTTTGGCGGATCTATTCTAGCTCGACCGGAAAAGAGGCGCTCGTCTCGTTCGTTGAGATTCCCGTCCAGTTGTCCTGTCCATGCGGAGGCAGAGAAAAAAGGACATTGATGGGCTTCATTTTGGACGGGAGCTGGGCTAAACCCTGGGCCACTTCTACAACATATATACGTAACAGTTCAGGTATTTTGCTGTGCCCCGGCCCATGGCCCTAGTTGCTCGGGGCCTGTCTCCGCCCATGTTTAGCTGCATGATGGAAGAGAACAGCTCTATAAGTGAGCATGTACTCAAGATGTCGGGTTACGCTGATAAGCTTGTGTCCTTGGGAATAACGATTCCCATTGACTTAGGCATCCATCGTGTTCTCCAGTCTCTGCCACCTAGATATAAGAGCTTCGTGATGAACTATAATATGCAAGGCATGAAGAAGTTTCTCCCCGAGCTTCTGTCAATGCTTAAAATTGTAGAAGTGGAGATCAAGAAAGAACATCAAGTGTAGATGATCAATAAGACCACTGGTTTTAAGAAAGACAAGAAGGGTAAACTGAAGGGAAAGAAGGGCGGCAAGCCGGTTGTTGTGCCTGAAAAGAAACCCCAAGTTGACCCTAAGTCTGATACCGAGTGCTATTATTGCAAGGGGACTGGCCACTGGAAGCGCAACTGCCCCAAGTATTTGACAGACAAGAAGGCCGACAAGGTAAATAAAGGTATATATGATATACATGTTATTGATGTGTACTTGACTAGTACTCGCAGTAGCACATGGGTATTTGATACCGGTTCAGTTGCTAATATTTGTAACTCGAATCAGGGGTTGCGGAACAAGCAACCGCTAGCAAGGGGTGAGGTCAAGATGCATTTCGGCAATGGATCAAGCGTTGATGTGATCGCCGTTGGAATGCTACCTCTCCACTTACCATCAGGATTAGTTATAAACTTGAATAATTATTATCGGGTGCCAGCACTAAGCATGAACATTGTATCCGGATCATGTTTGATGCATAGTGGTTATTCATTTAAGTCCGAGAACAATAGTTGTTTAATTTATATGAATGAAATCTTTTATGGTCATGCACCGATGATGAATGGTTTATTTCTGTTGGATCTCGATAATAGTGTTACACATATTTATAATGTTGATGCTAAAAGAATTAAACTTAATGATAATATATCCGCATATATGTGGCACTGCCGTCTAGGTCATATTGGCGTTAAACGCATGAAGAAGCTCCATTTGTATGGAATTTTGGAATCACTTGATTTTCAATCATTTGATACATGTGAGCCATGCCTTATGGGCAAGATGACTAGAACGCCGTTTTCCAGTTCAGTGGAACGAGCGACGGATTTATTGGAAATCATACATTCTGATGTGTGTGGTCCAATGAGTGTGTCGGCGCGAGGTGGATATCATTATTTTGTAACTTTCACGGATGATTTGAGTAGATACGGTTATATCTACTCGATGAAACACAAGTCTGAAACCTTTGAGAAATTCAAGGAGTTTCATAGTGAAGTGAAAAATCATCGTAATAGAAAGATCAAATTTCTACGGTCCGACCGTGGAGGTGAGTATCTCAGTTACGAGTTTAGCACTCATATGAAACAGTGTGGAATAGTTTCACAACCCACGCATACCGGAACACCATAGCGAAATGGTGTGTCGGAACGTCGTAATCAAAATTTATTAGATATGGTTCGATCTATGATGTCTCTGACGGACTTGCCACTATCATTTTGAGGTTATGCACTAGAAACTGCTGCATTCACTTTAAATCAGGCACCATCTAAATCTGTTGAAAAGACACCATATGAATTGTGGTTTGGAAACAAACCTAAGTTGTCATTTATTAAAGTTTGGGGATGCGATGTTTATGTGAAGAAACTTCAACAGGATAAACTCGAACCCAAAGCGGAAAAATGTGTCTTCATAGGATACCCTAAGGAAACTATTGGGTATTCCTTCTATCATAGATCCGAGGGCAAGGTTTTCGTTGGCAAGAATGGATCCTTTCTAGAAAAAGAGTTTCTCGCGAAAGGCGTGAGTAGTCGGAAGGTAGAACTCGAAGAGGTTGTAGAACCTTCTCTTCATAGTATGGCGAGTAGCACAGCGCCGGAAGTCGTCCTGAAGTTTGCTTCACCAAATGAAGAGGGAACTAATGATAACGACCATGAAGCTCCGAAAGAGAATACTACCAAACCTCACAGGTCTAGCAGGACGCGTGCAGCTCCCGAACTGTACGGAAATCCTGTTATGAATTTCATGGTCGATGAAATTGATGACCCTGCAACGTATGAAGAAGCGATGATGAGCCCGGATTCCAACAAATGGTTATAATCTTTGAAATCCGAGATGGAATCCATGTACGAAAAACAGGTTTGGACCTTGGTGGACTTACCTCACGACCAAAAGGCCGCGGAGAATAAATGGATTTTCAAAAGGAAAACTGATGCTGATGGTAATGTAACCGTCTATAAACCTCGACTTGTCGCAAAGGGTTTTCGACAAATTCAAGGAGTTGACTACGATGAGACATTCTCTCCCATAGCGATGCTAAAGTCAGTTAGGATTATGTTAGCAATTTCTGCATATTTCGACTATGAGATATGGCAGATGGATGTCAAAACTGCGTTCCTCAATGGCAATATTGAAGAAGAGTTGTATGTGATATAACCAAAGGGTTTTGTCGATCCTAAGGATGCTAACAAGGTATGCAAGCTTCAGCAATCCATCTATGGACTGAAGCAAGCATCCCGGAGTTGGAATCTCCGCTTTGTTGAGGTGATCAAAGAGTTTGGATTTGTCCAAACTTATGGAGAGGCTTGTATTTACGAAAAAGTGAGTGGGAGCAATGTGGCATTTCTGATATTATATGTGGATGGCATATTATTGATCGGAATTGATATAGATATTTTAAACAGTGTTAAAAGTTATCTAAAGAGCAAATTTTCAATGAAGGACCTAGGTGAAGCGTCATACATATTAGGCATAAAGATCTATAGGGATAGATCTAGGCGCCTAATAGGGCTATCACAAAGTACATACCTTGATAAGATTTTAAAGAAGTTTAAAATGGACGGAAGTAAGAAGGGGTTCTTACCTATATTGCAAGGCAAGACATTGAGTAACACTCAAAGTCTGGCTACGGCGGAAGAAAGAGAGATAATGGACAAAGTCCCCTATGCTTCAGCCATAGGCTCTATAATGTAGGCCACGCTATGTACAAGACCGGATGTGGCACATGCTATTAGTTTGACTAGCAGGTACCAATCTGGTCCAGGATCGGAACACTGGATAGCGGTCAAGAATATCCTTAAGTACTTGCGAAGAACTAAGGATATGTTTCTTGTGTACGGAGGTGAAGAAGAGCTCATCGCTAAGTGTTATGTCAACGCTAGCTTTGACACCGATCCGGATGACTCTAAGTCTCAATACGGATGTGTATTTCTCATGAATGGTGGAGCGGTTAGCTGGAGGAGTTCCAAACAACCCGTGGTGGCGAGATCAACAACGGAGGCCAAATATGTTGCTGCTTCGGAAGTGGCTCAGGAAGTAGTTTGGATGAAGGAGTTCATAACCAAACTAGGTGTCGTTGCAAGCGCGTTGGACCCAATGGTGATCTATTGTGACAACAATGGTTCCATAGCCAATGCCAAAGAACCAAGGTCTCACAAGAATTCCAAGCATATTAAGCACCGTTTTCACTCCATCCGTAAGCATGTCAAGGATGGAGATATAAAGATTTGTAAAGTACACACGGATATCAATGTAGCAGATCCGTTGACTAAAACTCTTCCTAGAGCAAAACATGATCAACATCAGAACTCCATGGGTGTTAGATTTATCACTATGTAACTAGATTATTGTCTCTCGTGTAAGTGGGAGACTGAAGGGAATATGCCCTCAGAGGCATTAATAAAGTGGTTATTATGTATATTCCAAGTATATGATAGATGTTTATTTTGCATGCTATAATTGTATTAATACGGAAACGTTAATACATGTGTGTTTAATAAACAAACAGAAAGTTCCTAGTTATGCCTCTCTCATAAACTAGCTCGTTGATTAACAAGATGATCAAGGTTTCCTGATCATGGACATTGGATGTTGTTAATAACAAGGTCACAACATTATTGGAATGGTGTGATGAACATTCATCCGAAGTATAGCATTACGATTAAAGTCATTGAGTTTATATTGCTAAAACAACATATGAAGTGATCCTAATCCTTAGACCATGAGATCATGTCAATCACTAACACTGGAAGAGTATCTTGATAACATCAAACGTCACACCGTAACAAGGTGATTATAAAGATGGGTTTAGTACTACTAAAGTGTTATGTTGAGGCCCATGGATCTAGAGTGGAATTTGTTCATCCCGATGAAGGATAGATATGCTCTGGGCCCTCTCGGTGATATCACACTGATTAGCTTGCAAGCAAGTGATTTGATCACTAGAATGTTATATCACGGGAACAAGAAAAGAGTACATGTCAGTAATGAGATAAAACTAGGTATGGAGATACCGATGATCGAATCTCGGACATGTAATATATCGCGAAACAAAAGGATTAAGATACTAGCGTAAAAGGTTCTCACGGATACAAGAAAGTCATTGTTGAATGTGTGGGAGTCAGTATGGATCTCCAGGTACCGCTTCTGCTTATTGATCTGAGGGGGGTCTCGATCATGTCTGCATTATTCGCGAACCATAGGGTGACACACTTAAGAGACACCGACACCATTTGGAGCAAAAGTTTCATGCTAAAAAGAATAACAAGCGCAGGAATTTATTTCACTAGATACCGAAACGGGTTTTCGGGTGAAATTGCAGAAAGTGTTTTTGCATGTGAAATGAAATACTAGCAAGGGGTTATATGAAAATGTTTGTCATTAAAGTAATTGACAAAATTCTGCATAATAAAAGGAGTTCCATTTAATGAGAGTTTGCATTAAATTTGGTGGAAATTTGAGTGGGTTTTTTATTGGAGAAAATTGAAGGGGAATTTTGTGAGTGGAGTGTCCACCCACATGAATGGAGGGAGGGCAAGGGGGCATCCCCATGCGCCGGCCACCCCCTTGGGGTTCCCCCTCCTCCTATAAAAGGAGACCCCCTCCCTCTCTCTCACTCACACCTCCTCGTGAAGGATCTCTCTCCCCCTCTAGTAATTATCCCCCTTGGTCTTGGACTAGCAAGATATATGTTCCCGGTGGCTATTCGGCAAGAAAGAGTTGTGCTTCCGCTGTATCGCTGGAGCGAGGAGGCGGAGGTTGCTCGGTGCCTCGGACGTGTGTGCGAGCACGGATGCGCCGCTGACTTTCTGCGCTAGGACTTCCTCTCGATCTTGAGATCAGCAAGAGATTGTCTATATCAACCACGAGATCAATCTCGTTAAGCTTTGTCGGTCTTCAAGGGTATGTTCTCTACGGATGTATTTCCGTTCGTTGCTTGTATCTAGTAGATAGATCTTGGTACATAGTTGTTCCCATCGTAGGAATATTTTGGTTTCTATGCTACGAACCCTACAACCTTTACCTTATTCCATCAGCCATGCCAAAAGGTCTATGCCCGCAATCATGTATGTTCTCCAACGCGGAAATGTTTCTTGTGTGTAGGGATTGGGAGGATACACCTCAAGCAACCCAGGCCACGTTCCTATATGATGGACCTCTGACCTCTGCCTTATCATTTTTAAAACACTTTATATGCGTATGCTAGATGGAAATTAAAGCCCATACTAGATAGCTCATGGAGATATCTAAGCAAGTTAGTTAGGATGATCGGAGCCTCATACCTCCATCCATGGTTGTATGCTCATCTTATCTTGAATCTAAGAGATAAAAATTTGGGTCCTAGGCGGCAAGGATGAGGCAACAAACACATCTTCAAGGTAGCCCATCCAAGCCTATAGTCATATTTAAACATATCATACAACACTTCATTCTCACCATGACAACATATCATGCTAGATTCATTTGCAATCTGATTCATCAACCGATGGACTAGAGTTAAACAACTAGGCAAGTCAAAGCATAAGAGATAGATAAAGGCTCTAGCAGGTGCATAAGGAAAACCTTAATCATACTAGGAGCAATGAATCAAGATATATAGATGACAAGGAATAGAATAAGCATCAGATAGGACAAATCTATCTATCGATAAAAGACATTGGAATTGTATACTTAACATAGATTTCACTAATAAAAGGGTGTGTGTCAGGGAGAGCGAACCGTTCCATCGCTCGTGCATGCACGTGGCAGGCGCGGACTACCTCACGCGTTTTTGGCTCCCATTCCTTGTGTGACACATGGAGGCTCTGGAGAGGCACAGTTAATGTAATCCCATGGACCCTATGCTCTAAATCACAAGCTGGTATAACCCAAAAGTGGATAAGGTGTGCTACCGTGGAGGCCCAAGGGTCACCCACATGTAGGCCCGTCTAAGCGAAGCAGGGCTCGGTACCGGCCAACAACCCTACCCACTTCTCGTGGTTATAGCTTCATGTGCGAGAGATGTAGCCGGATGGACTGTGATTCAATCATACACAAATGAGTATGTATGCCAATGATATACTGAAGGGATACGGGTAGGCTACACTAGCGCAAATCAAAAATTTCTACCACGTATACCAGGATTACTGTTGTCATAGATCATGGGATTACCACTAGACGCGCAGTTGCGGAATCGATGAAGCACGTTGAGGCAGTGCAGACGTTCCACGTCTCCTCCTTGTCCTCGTCCCACGAGAATCTCCCCTTGTGCGGCTCGTCCAAGTGCCACAGATGCAGCACCTCCAAGGTATCTACATGTGCGGGGTGGAAGCTTCAGACGCCGGACTGCTAAGTCCAGGCGTGCAACACAGGCGTGAGGTGTGGCGGCTGGGTGGAATGGTCTAACCCTGGTCAGCTCACCCCACCCTCTCTTATATAGGCGTCCCTAGTGGGCTTCTACATTAGCAGCCCATTAGTAGCCTAAGCCTGGTCTAATTCGGATCCAATCCTCATTAGGCTTCCAGCCCCTTATGTGTGTGACCCTATAGGTTCATATACGTATAGACATGACACGAATACACTTATTCCGCCAATAGTTGGTAGCGGCCTCTAGCAAAACATGCCAACTCCTAAACGCATACAAAGATCATATCGGACGAACCATCACAAGGTTTAGTACATGTTTTTCCCTTTGCCTCACGATATTTGGTCTAGCTCCAAGCTGACCTCCCTTTCTCGATCGTGATTCGAATCCCTTTACTAGGTTAACTCTTAACCTTATGTAGCACGGCCATGCATTTCTGGATCCGATCACTCGAGGGGCCCAGAGATATCTCTCTCAAGTAGAGAGGGGCAAATCCCATCTTGATTGACCATGCCTTGCAGCATGCTTCTGGACAAACCCGAAAGCTACCTTTATAATTACCCAGTTACGGAGTAACGTCTGATAGCCTCAAAGTAGGTCGATCCACATCTCAAGTACATGCGACAATCTCAGGTCTAAGGACAAAACGTAGAGAGAGAGCTGCAACTAATTGCCAGTCTCAAGTTGGGTCAGTCCAACCCCATGTTCATAACATGTGTCCACATCATTGGTTTGACATCTCCATGTCTATGACTTGCAAAACATAGTCATCAACCAATCGATGTGCTAGTCTAATATTCACGTGTGTCCTCACATGAACTCCGACTAGGGACAACTATTAAATAACCATACAAGTAAAGAGTTTCACAAACAATTCACATAATTGCCAATCAATACAAGTTGCCTGATATGGATATTCAAGGAACATTACAATAACTCATGGATACATATGAAATATAATCATCTCTATGATTGCCTCTAGGGCATATTTTCTTCATATACAAGAGTATATCAGAGCCAAACCATCTAAAAAAATAGAAATATTGCAATTCCATACATCAAGATTCAAATATCCTAGATAGAGATAATAGTTTAGGATACATCCTTATAAATCACACATTAGAGTATCAAGCGGAAGCAAAAACAAGATCCGAGTACGGATAATAAGCAAACTGGCATAAGATGCCCAGAAATAAGCACATCCCACCCACGGATCTCATGGATCTCTATCCCCGAAATCTCTACGCTTGACGGTCGTTGCCACCATCATCGGTCTCCTCGACCCAGTAACCTTCATGTGGATATGCCTGTCCATATAAACAATATTTATCGTGTGAGACCCTAGGGGGCTCAGCCAGTCTTTATGCGTCTAAAGGGAACAACCTAAGGGTGACGCATGCAGTGAAAATAAAGTCTAATAGTTCTATAAAGACATGCTACAACATTCGTCTAACCAAAGATAGGCGGACATTCGTTAAATAAACAACATTTAATTACCCAACATAAATAAACATCGCTCGCCCTCCTTCTCGTTCCCCGAATGAGAAGGCAGAAGAACATCCCATCCGTTGGCAGTTTTATTAATCATTCCATGAATATTGTACTATTTTACTAGTCATGCTTAGTCAAATTAAAGACAACACTTTGAAATGGATCGTATGGGCACCTAGACGGGGGGGGGGGGGTGAATAGGTGCTACCCAATTTTTAGTACTTTTTCAATTTTAGGCTTGACACAAAGTAAATTCTCTAGATATGTAACTACGAGAATTTCCCTATATGCAAACCTAGCTACTAAGCACGTAAAGAGAGGAGAGAGGGAACCGTAGTGGAGCACGCGGAGACACAGGGATTTGTTTTACCGCAGTTCCTTCCTTGTTAAGGGAAGTACATCTGCGTTGGGGGGTGGGCGGTTCTAAGACCACCACGCCACAATAGGCCTCACCCTATTCTTCGATGGATCTCGCCACGAGAGGCCTGATCCACCTTCTCCACTATTGGTACCCTTTGAGGCGGGAACCGGTGCCTTTTACAATCCTACCGGGGCACACACCCACAACTGAATTGGGGGCTCCCGAGATGACAACAAGCTGTCACAACAACAAGGTTTATCAATATAAACAAAACAAGGATCTAGGTATTTGCAAGAAATACTAGATCGGTGATTCTCCAAATGAATGGAGAGGAGATGAAGCGCTTGATTGCAGTTGATGAAGATCGAGTCCTCCTCCTTCGATTCCCCAAGGGACGGGGCCTTTGGGTGGATCTAGGTGGAGCTCTCTTGGACGAAGGTTGCAGATCAGATCTTGACTTTTTCGAATGAACCAAGAGATCTGGCAGGAGGGGGAAGGCTGGCTTAAATACCCCCTACACAGATCTGGCTGTCGATCAAGTTTGGAGGCGGATTATCCGCCCCCCATTAGGGGCGGACTATCCGCCCCCGGGGAAAACTCCGCCCCCAGGGCGGATACTCCGGGATAAAAATCCGCCCCCTCTCCGGGGATGGCGCCTTGAAGAATTTGATGAAGATCATGGGGGGGGGGGCGGATTATCCGGCGTGGCCAGAAAGTCCGGTCGAAACTCCGCCCCCCCCTCTGGGGCTTGCGCCTTGGCAACGAGCAAGAGGGGCGGATTATCTGGCCAAAACTCCGCCCCCCTTCTAGGGCTTGCGCCTATCTGGGAAAAGGGAGGGGCGGATTATCCGCCGCTGGTGGGAGCGGATTATCCGCCCCCCAAAGGCAGATTCCTTTCCCTTTTATCCTTAGAGAGAACTGCAACACTTCAACGCACATTAAATAATCCTTGATATTGTTATCTAACAAACAAAACACTGGGGATTATGAAATGTTCTTTCAATCTCCCCCTTTTTTGGTGTTAGATGACAATACTAGGATTTGCAATGAAACCGGCTAACGCCGCCTTAACAAAAATGAAAGAGGCTCCCCCTAGATGTGTGCATATTTACAATTTGCATTTGAATACAAATACACACACTAGAGAGAACACAACTTTCATAGCTATGTTTATTGAAACAAGGTGGGTTGGGAAACAAGGTCATACCACCGGGATGTGATTAGCCACAGAAAAATAATGAGATTGTTAGACTCCAAGCACATCCCACAATATTGATGCATACACTAGATAATCCCATGATTCCATATGGCATCAAACAGACTCCATAGATAAATCCAGAATTCCATGAGAGTAGACCCACAATATAAATCCGGGATTCCAGAAGACCAAACAGAGTAGAGCACGACATAGTCTTACATAATCCAAGCACAAATAGCAAACAAGTTCACGCTAAAAGGGGCACAAGCAAGCAAATAAAACGACTGAAAGACAAGTGCTTGCACCCGACCCTTGCAAATCCACGTGACCTAATAGAACTACTTCTCCCCCTTTGGCATCGAAACGCCAAAAAGGAAGAAGAGCGATGCTAACACCCAAATTTGCAAGAACCAAATCAAACAAAAACCAAAGTTGGGTGTGTTTTCCATAAGAACAAGAAATATGCAAGAGAATTCAAAGAGAGCCATTAGAAACCAACTCTTCTCAAGGAAGAGGGAGGTGGCCGAAGCCATCATGTTGGAGCGCATGTCATGACACCGCGAAGATGTATCTTGAGTTCCAAACCAATGCTCATCAATAACCCACATATCACTGAATGATAGTAAGGGAAATGATTTTTCTTGTTTTTGGCATTATGGGGGGAGGGTTATCCCAATCAATTAGGGCCACACTCCCCCTATGTCTATGCCCACATCTAAACCAAATACATGAAAAGAGTAAGTGAGTGTGCAAGGGTAGTCAAGCCAAGCTCCTTGAATCTATGATATTTAGCTCATTCCTCAAATAACAAAATCTTGCTTCATCAAGAGGCTTCGTGAAAATATCAGCAAGTTGGTTCTTCGTGCTCACAAAGGATAGGGCAATATTGCCACGAGCAACATGATCCCGAATGAAGTGGTTGTGAATCTCAATATGTTTTGTCCTTGTATGCTGCACGGGATTGTAAGCAATTTTGATAGCACTTTCATTGTCGCATAATAGAGGCACTTTGTCACAATTGACACCATATTCCTTTAAAGTTTGCATCATCCATAATAACTGTGTACACGCACTTGCAGCAGCAACATATTCAGCTTCGGCGGTTGAGAGTGAAATACAATTTTGTTTTTTTGAAGACCAACACACTAGAGACCTGCCCAAGAATTGACATGCACCAGAAGTTGATTTTCTATCATCTTTGTCACCAGCCCAATCTGAACCAGTGTAACCACATAGACAGAAACTTGAACCTTTGGGATACCATAACCCAAAATTTGGGGAATGAACCAAATATCTGAAGATTTGTTTGACCGCCACTAAGTGGCTTTCTTTAGGAGCGGCTTGGTACCTTGCACACACTCCTACACTTAACACGATATCGGGCCTAGATGCGCAAAGGTAAAGGAGAGAGCCGATCATGGATCGGTATACCTTTTGGTCCACGTCTTTACCCTTGGGATTGAGCTTAAGATGACACTTTGTTTGCATTGGAGTAGCAACGCCATTGAGATCCGTCATCTTGAACCTTTTGAGCATGTCTTGGATGTACTTAGCTTGATTAATAAAGGTTCCCTCTCTAAGTTGTTTTATCTCGAATCCAAGAAAGAACCTCAACTCACCCATCATCGACATCTCAAACCTGTCAGTCATAAGCTTTGAAAATTCATCGTTAAAAGCTTGGTTAGTGGAGCCAAAAATAATGTCATCTACATAAAGTTGTCATACAAAAAGCTCCCCATTAACCTTCTTAGTAAAAAGAGTGGGATCGATTTGCCCAACTTCGAATCCACGGTCTAACAAAAGCTCTTTAAGGTGCTCATACCACGCACGTGGGGCTTGTTTAAGGCCATAGAGCGCCTTATCGAGTTTGTAGACATGGTTCGGAAATTTGGGGTCCTCAAAACCCGGGGGCTGCTTGACGTATACCAACTCATGTAGTGGACCATTAAGAAACGCACTCTTAACATCCATTTGCTATAATTTAAAATTATGATGGGTGGCATAGGCAAGAAGGATACAGATGGACTCAAGACGAGCCACATGAGCATAAGTCTCGCCAAAATAAATTCCTTCCACTTGAGAGAATCCTTGAGCCACGAGTCTTGCTTTATTCCTCACAACAATGCCATTTTCATCTTGTTTGTTCTTGAAAATCCACTTGGTGCCGATAACATTGTGACAATCCTTGGGTTTCTCTACGAGCTTCCAAACTTTGTTGCGCTCGAAGTTATTTAATTCTTCATGCATTGCTACAACCCAATCGGGATCTTCAAGAGCATCAAAGACCTTTTTTGGTTCAACCATAGAAATGTGAGCTTGATGATCACAAAAGCTTGCAAGTTCTCTTCTAGTAGATACCCTTCTTCGTAGATCACTGACAACCTTGTCAAGAGTGTGACCCTTTAGCTCAAGGTTCTGATTAGCACGAGCCTTGTGACGAGTCTCAATATCCTTATTGTTTCTAGGAGGAGTTGATTCAACATTGGTATCCTTGTCTTGACCACTACCTTGCCCTTGATCCTGTTCTGAGTTTACAACAGGAGCTTGCTGCTGAAAATTTTCTTCAGGGCCGGATAATCCGCCCCTTGGTGGGGTCGGACTGTCCGGCCTTGGAGATGATGCAGCAACCTCCTCTTCCTATGAATGCCTGCCAGAGCTGGGAGATCCAGAGCTGGATAATCCGCCCTTGGGTGCCGGATAATCCGTCCTGGAGTCTTCTTGGCTGTTCCCTTCTTCTTCGGATCCCCTGGGACGAGTTGGAGTGCCAGGGGCGGACTGTCCGCCCCTTGGAGGGGGCGGATAATCCGGCCTAGGACTACCATTTTTGCCCAGGAGACAGATGATCTTCAGCAGGTTGCGGAGTTGGTGCAGAGTTTTCTCCAGCAGTAGGGGCTTGTTGATCTTGTGTATATGAGGGCTCCACTTGAGTGGAGCATTATCCTTCCCGATCCGCCATAAGGGGTTCCTCAATGGGGCGGAAAAATCCCACGCCCATTCTTATGGCATGTTGGGGTATTTCAACATCTGCATACAAACATCAACTTTCCCTACATAGGAGCCGTTATTTTCATCGAACTCCACACTAAAAGATTATACAACAGTCCCGGTGAGCTTATTGTAGACTCTAAGTGTGGGATTCGGCATCGTAACCAACAAAAATACCTTCTAAAGCCTTGGACTAAAATTTAGACAAGCGGACACCTTTAATAAGAAAGAAACACTTACAACCGAATACCCTGAAGTATGAGATGTTGGGCTTGTTACCGGTAAGTATTTCATATGGAGTCTTGTCCAAAATCCTGAGAGAAGTCTTCTGTTGTCGGACAGTGGGGGTGCCAAGGAAAGTGTGGTAGACTGGAGCCTTCTTTGCGAAGGGGTTCTTGCCCTTGTCTTCGCTCTTGGCGGCGTGCTTGGGGGCAACGTCTTCGTCCATGTCACTTGAATCCTTGGACTCCTCCTTCTTCTTCTTCCCCTTGCCCTTGCCTCGCGGTCTGTTCTTCCGACTTCGCTTGTAGCTGGACTCCGGGTCTTCCTTGAGGTTGTTGACGAACTTGCAGTGTCGATTGGTATGGGTGGACTTGCCGTTGGCGTCGAGGTGTACGAGGCACGGCATATTGCGGTACTCCTTGTAGGTTTGGGGAACACGGAGCGGCACTGAGGTGGTTTCACTTCCTCGTTGTTGCCCGCAGCCAGCTCCCCTTCCTCGGCCACGTTGTCCGCCTTCTCCTCGTCCTGCAAAATTCATAGCGACCATGTCGGTAGATTGCTTTTCTTCTGGAGCGGTTTTCCGCTTTGTACTGATGTTCCTCCGAGCTTGAGTTGGAACGGCCGTTTCCGGCAAAGAGCGACGAGCATCATCGTCGGCAGCTGTGAACTCACTAGCTAACTGAATCATCTGATTCAAGTCAAGCTGGTGATTGTATTGCAAGCGCTTTAGCTTATGTCGGAGCAACGTGCCCCTTTCCAACCCATCGATGAAGGCGGCCATGGCGGTCGGAGCGTGCACTTCTGCGCAGGAATTCTTCATATCCAGCCATCGGGAGAGGTAGGCGCGAGATGTCTCGTCTTTTTCTTGCACGCACCGCTGTAGATCGCCCACAGTGCAGGGACGCTTGTATGTACCCTCAAAGTTCTTGGTGAACGCTTCTTGCATGTCCAGCCAGTTGTAGATAGATTTCTCCGACAAGTCGTCGATCCATTGACGGGCCGTGCCCGCCAACATTAACGGGAGGTACTTGACGACAACGTTGGGGTTGCCTCCGGCAATCTCCACCGCGTTGCTGTAGTCCTGCAACCATGTGGCTGGCTTGGCGGTGCCGTCATAGGGCTTGATGGTCTTGTCAATCCGGAAACCTTTGGGGTAAATTGCGGACCGTATTGCAGGTCCAAAGCAACGTGGTCCCAGGTATGGTCCTTCCCGGGCGTCGTGGATCTTATCGATCCGCGAACGTGCATCATATGGCTCCGGGTTCTTCTTACTTTTGTCAACAGGGGATGGGCTACGTGAACGACGCGGGCCTCTTCCGCCATGGTGACTGCTTGGCGGCGACGGAGGCGGAGGTGGCGGTGGGTTAGTATTTTTGATGTTACCCTCCTGCGATGCCTCACGCCTGTCACGGTTGCTTGTCGGACATGGAGGGTCATGGTGTGACCTGCTCTTGTGTCCTTGGTGGCGCTCTTCATCATGACGGGTCTGCGCCGCGCTGTCGCGGATGATGATGCCGCATTGCTTTGGTGGGGGCATATCCGTACGATGGTGAGCTTTGTAATCTTCCTGATGTCGGGGGGATCGGGGCGGTGGCGATGGGCGACAAGGTCAGGCTTTTTCTCCATGGTCGGAGGATATGGGGATAGCATCCTTCTTGTTGCACGCATCCCTCCATCTTCGTTCTGATGAACCCGTCCGAGACCCGACATCCTGAGGAGATCTGTCCCTTGGCGGTTTGTACTAGCTAGATCGGCAGAGCGCTGGGTCAGACTCAAGTCTCTGAGAGGTAGCCTTTTCCTGCTGCTTCACCGCCTTAGCCACTAGGTCATAGACATGTTCCACTGCCTCAGGCGATCTATCCTGCTCCAGAAGGGTCTTGGCGATGGCGAGGTTAAGGAGTGGGGTGGGCATCACCTGCTTGCCTTCACTGTCAATGTATGGCTTGGCTTGTGCCGGCTTCGAGGGAGCCCATCCTAGGTTGCGCCGTACACCAGGATCGTTGATGACGCGAGCCGGAGCTTTCTTAGCCTTCTGCTGTTGTAGCAAAGTCTTGTACTCGGCCTCCATTGCTCTAGCTTTCTCTATAGACTTCTGCGCGTTGACCAGATCTCGATCTAGTTTAGCGCCTTACTCCGCGATGGCTTGCGCCTCCTCCAGCAGCTGCTGGCGCTTCTCGTCAAGTTGGGTCACGTTCCGGATATGAGCAACGGTTAGTGGCTCGACAAGGAGATTGTCATACATCACTCTATCAGCTGGAGTAACATGGGCTGCTGCCGACGTAGATGCTGGAGGTGGCAAGTTTGTTGTGTTGTTGTTGCTCGGGCTGATGCCGAGTTCCCGCGGCTGCTGCACTGGGTTAGGCGGAGGAGGCATGACCTTTGCGCGATCATCGTCAGCAGCAATAAGTGGCCCCTTCCCCTTTTCCAGTGCCGTAGGCGGAGCTCGTCCGGGTTAATCTTCATCCATCGCCATCCCAATGGTGACGAACACCCCTCGGGACGTGACGGCGTTGTTGGCTTGCTCGTCGCGCGAGTACTCCTCCTCCATCTCCTGCATAGCGGAGTCTAGCTCTTCTGGACTGAAGTCTATCTCCTCTGAATCTGCACTGAAATCAGCATAAAGCGCGTCAATGACAGAGTCGGATGGTGCCAGGACTTCCTCGATGACGGGCGGTGGAGGTGCAACAGGCTCGACGATGTCCGGAGGTGGTGGTGCTGCTGCGACGATGGCGGCGGGAGGCGGTGGCAGCGGCTGCTGAACCGGAGGTTCTCCGTCTCTGAGCGCAAGCTCCATCTGGGCTTCCGCGTAGCTGTTGACGGTGCTCACTATCTCTTCGAGGGTAAGGCGTCCTGTTGCCTGCTACCGTCTTAAAGAATGTCGGAGAAGCGTGCCGCGGTCCAGTCCTTCCAAGAAGTTATACAAAGCGTTATCATCGGGGTAGTGGGCTAGATTGGCTCGTATACGGAGCCACCTGGCCAGGTAATCGCGGGGGTTTTCGCCCTCTCTCTGAACGCAGCGCGCTAGATCGAAGATGGTAACCACACCGACAAACTTGGATCTCTGCTGTCCAGACGCACGGAGGAAGCCGGCGGATTTGCAGTGATCTTCCACCTTTATATCCTGCACAGGGGCGGTTTGGGTGGGCTTTGAATTTTTTCGATCTTTTCCGGCAAACTCCGAAGAGGGATCCGACATCGATCCTTCCGCGAACGTATCCTGCCCGTAGGCGGTCCGTGCGGGTCTTGATGCTTTCCGATCTTTGTCAGCAAACTCCGAAGAGAGATCCGACATCGATCCTTCCGCAAACGTATCCTGCCCGTAGGCGGTCCGTGCAAGTCCTGATGCTCCTCCGACTCCCAGGGAACTAGTGCCCGAGTCGGTTTTGCCGATGAAGAGGTGGATGTCTCCGATAGGAACGATCGAACACCGCGTAGGGTTCGTGTTCGCCGGGATCCAGAACTCGTCAGGAGGGACGATCGGAACGTTGTCGGAGAAGAGAACACGGCCGATGGCTACGGTTTCGCCGATTCCCGCGAAGATCTTGGTCCTTGCCCGCTGAAGAGCCTGAAGCGCCTCTTGCCCCACGGTGGGCGCCAACTGTCGTGGTATTGCCGACGAGTACGCCATGGAGGGGTCCTCACAGTGCGTGTTTAGAGACGTGGGGTAAGGCGGACGGTTGATGGGTACGAGGTAACACAGCTTACCCAGGTTCAGATCCCACAACGGCGGCGGAATCCTACTCCTGCTATAAATCACTATAAGGGCAATACGCCGAGTTACAGAGATATGTTTGCTGTGCGAGGTTATATGAAGTTGTCTGAGATTGTGCCCTAAAGGCTCCCATAGGCCCGACTTATATAGTCGCCAAGTCCTAGGGTTACAGAGAAAAGTCTTAGCCGGACAGGTTACAGAGTCCTACACCGTCTATCACTAGTCTTGTGTATCTTGCACTCCAAGGCTCCGGGTACGCTGGTGACTCCACCGTAGCCTTCCTTTATCCGGCATGGGCCTCCCTTCTGGATCCACCTAACTGGGCCGCCCAGCAGGCCATAGACCATGCTACCGACTATGGGCCACCCGAGTTAGCCGGATAAGAGACATGCTATAAGGATACCCATATAGCATATCCCCAACATGGCACATGCGAGGGGCTATGGGTTGGGGAGCAAAAATTCCAGGAGGCTAAGTAGAAAACCTTCCTACGCGGTGTTTATCGTAACTAAAGAAAAGAGGCTAGTTTTTAGCAGCTCGGCGCACCTTCGAACGACGATTGTGTGCGCCGCGGGTCTCCATTTCCACCACCATTTGGTACTACGCGTAGATGGGACATATGGTTACAAGTTTGATCAAGGAAACTTCGTCGGAGCCGGATGGAACTGTCTAGATCTAGCTGAAATGGAGGTGGTTTTGGGCGCGGATCCTGACAAAACTATCTACTGACGAAAATGACGAGGTGCCAAGAATGCGAAGGCAGAGCTGAGACCAAGCGCGGGAAGCTGACCTGGGGTGCGCGCTGGGAAAGATAGGGTGAGGCCGAGACGCTGGAGAAGGGAGCCAAATATGGGCGGCGCTAGAGCAGGAGTCTTCATGGAGTCTCGCCGGAGACGTAGCTTTGGCAACGAACACACGGGTCAGAGACGAACGACGGATGTAGGTCGCAATCGGGAACCAGAATGTGGCAGGTCAAAATGTCCATTAATATATCTATTTTGATCTTTTTTGCCTCTTGTTGAGGTTTCTTGGTTTATCACATTATGGGGGAGTCATATGTTTTGTGCATATAATAAACCTAGAAAATGTGGACATCTGAGGTAGTGCCACTTAGAATTGATATTGAGAATTATCTATCTCCAATGTGACACATTAGCTCATACAATTTCCAATTTGCTTGGATGTTTTTATTGCTCATCTTTTGGATCTTATGTGTGAAAGTATTTCTTGGTATCTGTTTCCTCATATTTGGATCTCTATATCCTCATGGAAAACATTTGCTTCAAATTACTCTAATTACTAGTGATTGGGTGACTATTTTGAAGCTACCAAGAATCCCTTTCGAAGCATCAAGCTTAATTCTTATACTTTTTTATATGCTTCTTATAGTGAATATGATCTTGGATATCTTTGTGAACTACCTCGAGAAGATTATTCCCAATACTTCTTCTCCTTGGACAATTAGTACTCGATTTATGGTAGAATTTTTTGATCATATTCACTTTGGCATTTGCTTAATTTTGTACTATCCCTTGCCAATAAAATGTTTTGTGTTGTCTCCCAAGCTTTCCTTGCCTCTTGTGGATCTTCTTATTTTATTGGTATCCTCTTGTGTTTTATTTAATGTAGGTGGTAGTGATGATCTCATTTGTGTGCATCTTTCATTTAAATGCAAAATTCTATATAATGCATTGCTTATGGGGGAGCTCTTCTATATTATCTAGAACACTCTTTTTTATGCTTCATCGTTTGATCCATAGCGTGTTTTATGTTCTTGGAAGTTCAATCTTTTCGTTTTGGTGCTTTGTGTGCCATCATAAAAAGTATGAAGAGTTTGTTTTGGTATTTTAACCTTGCTCTCTTTGGGAGTTGGTTGTGTCTCATTCTTTGTTACTTTCTTTGATCTTTTGGAATGAGATAAATCCTTGAGCATTTATGTTTTTCTCTATCTTTTGCTCTTTGGCATTTGTCTAGATCATTTGTTGAACTTGTGATCTTTCATGTGTTGAGTTGGTCCTTTGATACAATTTGGACACCTTTTGTCGAGTCACACTTTTGTGTGTGCCTTGTTGGTTTACTTGGTGCTTTTGTTCAAATTGGATCTCCTTTTGGTTCTTAAAAGTCTCATGCATGCATATTTACTACTTGTATATATTATGGCATGCTTTCTTTCTTTGATCAAATATATAGGGGAAACTCCACCAAATCCTAATGGGCTAAGATGTGCATGGAATTCAATTTCATATCAATATGCACATATTTTTTGTGAAGGCTCTCCTATTTATTGTAGTTGCACTAACTACTTTGGACCCAATATGTTTGGGGACCATTATGTACTTAATGTTGTGTTAGGTACATTGGAGATATTTTGGATGCTTGTCTCATCAATTAGGAAGAAGTGGTGTCTACATGGAGGAGGCAAGCTAGGATGATCAACTAATTTATATCCTCTTCATCCTACCAATTATATCTCGGTAACAAGTATCTCTCTTATGCATACATATTTTGTTCCCAACATCTTGTAGGTTGCTTGTTGGCATGAATTAGTGTATTTGTAAATGTTGGGGCTCTTGCTTTGGCTTTGAAGAGTTATCTCCATTGAAAATGTGTGTATGTTGAGATGAGTGCATACTATGGGGACTACAAAATCATGCTCATGATTCACTAATCCCAAATATGTCAATCTAGCAATCTTATTGCCTATCTTTTTCTCAATTACTCTCATGTACAATAGTGAGTATTTTTGCAAGTTGATTTCTATTTGAGATACTTGTTGCTTTTCTCCATATATTCCAACTATCCCCGTTTTCCCTTGCTAATAGTTGTAATGTATGTAGTTTGTTGGCGTTTGAAGCTCATCGATGTACAATAAGATATATTTGAGCCTATGGCCATGCTTTCAAGAAAACATCTTATTGGTATATCCTATGATTTCCTTTTGTTCTTCATGTGCTTTCTTGAATATCTATTTTGTTTGTGCATATTTATTTGTGGGCATATATCTATGTGATATTTTCCACCTAGAAATTTATACACACAAGAGAAGATCAATCTTTAGTTGTTTTTGCATTTCTTGGAAACCACCTCTTATTTCATTTTGATTCTTTGGTGGCTTCCAAATTTATTGACCAATGGGTGCATTGCTAAATGACTTTGGAGGAGTGAGGATTCCATGGTTGTGCATGTTGTTTCCAAATGCAACTACTATAATTGGTGCATAATCTTTGGGGATCTTCTCTAATTCATTTAATAATGCTCATTTGCGCTCTTTCTCATATTTTGTGGTTTAAATGCTTATGGGGGAGTGAGGATTCCATATTTGTGCATATTGTATTCAACACGCAATTATTCTAAGTTGTGCACAAATCTTGGGGAGAATCCCTATTTTCATTTGAACACTTTTTTTATTATTTCCAATTGGTGTATTTTGTTGTACTCAATTGGTTCTTTTTGGATCTTTTGATTGCTCGCTTCATTTGTTGAAGTTTCTTTTATTTTATTTTTTCGATCTTTGGGTCCTCAATATAGTTTTACTTCCTCCCAAGTATTCATTATTTGACATGTGCATATGCACACCTTTGGAGGAATTCTCACTATATTGGTTGTCTAGAACTTTTCACCTATTTTGGCAATCGATGCCAATGGGGGAGAATTTTTGGAGGGTTTAAGGTAAGTTGGCATTTTCTTTGAGTGTGCTCTTAATAATTTGCCTCTCATGATCTTGCATCTTTGTGGTTGCTTTGCATGTTGAATATATAGAGGAAACTCAACCAACGGTAATGTTTGGCAATCCATGCAATGAAATTCAAGTTCATCTCACATGCATAGATTGTGGGGGAGTTTTCTCTATATATCTTGGTTTCACCAACATCACATACTTGTGTAGTATTTGATCTTGGTGCAACCAATTTGTTCATTAAATTCCATATTTAAACCCTATCAAAGGGATTGTCATCAATTACTAAAATAGGGGGAGATTGAAAGGGTATTTATGCCCCCCATGTGTGGTTTTGGTAATTAATGACAATCTCTATGGACTAATGTGTAAATTGAGTTTTACTTGTAGTTTTGTCCATTGGCATCGCTTGGGCCATGTGTTGGTATCAAGGTTGAAGGTTGATGAAGAAGGAAAAGAAGAAATGTCCAAGGACTTTATGCCCATTGGAATCATGAAGAAAGAAGGAGCTTGAAGGTTGATCAAGACAAGTGCAGAGAGTTATATCTCAATGGATCAACACTCAAGAAGGAATGAAGAAGTGCAAGATCAAGATGCGCCATCTCTAGAATATCTCATGCTTGGAGCTTGCTATCCTCGATGATCATGGAGTGATGAAGACAAGTCCAAAGAAGAGGTTTCCCCATGGAGTATGGGGGAGAAATTTGCAAGTCTTCATCAAGCAAGAGCAAACAAGAAAGGTGTTCCATCTTGAGAAGGTCAAGCTACATAAAGCTCAAGTGGAATGCTCAAGGAAAAGGTATGTTTTTCATAGGGTTTCTCTTTTGTCGGTCTCATGTTGTTAGTTGAGAGACCGGGTTTAGGATAGATAGTCGTACTATCAAGAGGGGTTCTCAAGCCGTGACTCGATCGCATGTTTTAGACAGAGCTCAAACCTTTGCATACATAGAATCATCTTTCTTGGTTGTTATTTGGATATTGTCCATGAGAGGATCTAGAGATTGTGGTTATCATCATAACAAGCTCTAGTTCATAAAATAAGGATTTCCCTTGCATATATTATTGTGGTTTTTGATCTTGTGAGTTTTCCGGCTCCACACCTTGGGAGATATCTCACATATATATTCATGGTATTTTCTCCCTTGATCCAAATCATCGTTATCTTTCCAAAAAATTGGTTTCATCTTGTTTGGAGTTTGGTTGTGAAAGTTATTACAGTTTTGGTTTCTGAAATTTCCCTAGGCGGAAGTTCCTGCCCGCCACCGATAGTACCGCTAGGGAATTTTGCCACCGGTAGTACCGGTGGAAGTTTTGGGGCTACTTCCGCTCATCCTGAGTTTGGCTCAGTAACCTCTCTGTCTGGTTTATTCTATTTTGCAGAATTTTAATCAGAAGTTAAGGCGGTAGTACCGCTCCTGCGGGAAGTACCAGCCAGGCTCCGGAAGTACCGCTCGGGTATATTTGCCGTTGGTAGTACCGATGAAATTCCGGCTCTCTTTCCGCTCACTGTCAGTAACTTCTCTATTTGGTATGTGCTATTTTGTCATAACTTTGGTTGGATTTTGGGGCGGTAGTACCGGTGACCGGCGGTAGTACTGGCCAGGATCATTTTTCTGTCTCTCATCTCGTTGTTTACTGACCATTGAAAGGGTGCTGGCGGTAGTACCGCCCACCCAGTGGTACTATCGGTCGTGCACGGATCTGAACCCAAACCGTCAGATCTGGGAGCCATTTAAAAGGGGCCCCTCTTCCCCTTTGTGGGCCCTAGATCTTTTCTTGGTTTTTGACTTTATCTCTTCCCTCCATTGTTGACCTTGAAGAGCTTGACCTCTCCCTTCGCCCCCTATGATTCTTGCATATTTTTTACGGATTTGAGAGAGATCTAGATCTACAATTCCCCCAAACCAAATCCCTTCTTTGTGAAGGAATCCTTGGGAGCTAGATCTTGGATAGTTTTGTGTTCTCCTCTTGTGTTCTTCCTCCCTTATTCCCCCAATAGCTTTTGTAGCTCTCTTGGAATTTGGGAGTGAAGGACTTGCCCTTGCATTTGTTGCATAGTTTTGAGTTCTCCACGGAGATTCGACGAGTACAAGCTTGTGGGGTTGTTACTCTTGGGTTCTTGGAACCCTAGACGGTTGTGTGGTTGGCATGTTGATTTCTTGAGGCCTCCATTGTGGGGTGATATCAATATTTTGGCCTTTTGTGGCTTTGTTTCCTTTTGTGGCTTTGTTGTTGGGAGCCTCCAGTTGAGTTGTGGAGATAGACCCATCCTTGTATGGGTTTGGTGACCGCCCTCAAGTGTCCCTTAGTGGATCGTGAGTAGGCCTTTGTGGTGATATCATGGGAGAATAGCGTGAGCCTATTGTGGCGTCGGTGAGTTGTGTGTCTTTGCATCCGGTGTGAGGCCTTGTGTGGCGTTGGGTAAGCATCAAGCCGCCACACCCCGAGGTGAGATATTTGTGGCGTTCGGAGAGCATTGCGCCATCGCACCTCTCCAACAGAGACGTAGCTTCTTTGGAAGTGAACTTTGGGATAAAAATATGTGTCTCTGCGTCCATCGGTTATCTCTCAACCGAGCCCTTTACTTATGCATTTTATATTGTGATAGCCATCATGCTTGAAGTATTTCATCTTGATATCACCTTGTTGCTTTTATTGCTTAGCATAGGTTGTCGGTGCACTTAGGTGAACCTAGTGGTTCGGTTTTGTGATTAATAAATTAAACGTTAGTTTTTATTCCGCATTTATTTGAGCCTAAACCGTAATAATTTTAAAAGTCTATTCACCCCCATCTAGGCAACGTCCATTGCACTTTCAGACGTCCACTTGCTCCATCCCGTTAGAGTGGCACAGAGATGGAGGCCGACGGGGGAAGATAAACAAGAGATGGCGTCTCCTTCCTTCGGTCGAAGCGATATGCACCATGGGCAGAAGTTGCGCCAGGAAAAAGGATTGTTGGGCCGGGAGAGCTGCTATGCTGGTGGCCTTGGTGGGTTGCTACGGGTATGCTTCTATCCTTTTCTTTATTCTGTTTCAATTTTATTTGATTGTTTGAATTTTCTTGTTTCAAATTTGAATCAGCTGCTATTTTGCATATGATTTGAACAGAAAAGGGCAAATCAAAAGGACGACAGGGGTGGGGTAGATTAGAGGGATTCAAGGTGATAGCTAATTTAGTAAGTGGTCCAAAACCAAAGGGAAGAACTCAACTAGGAATTTAGACAAAAATTCAAAGGAACAAGAGAGGGTGCTTGTCATTGCATGTACCATGCATGGCATAGAAAAGATGGTGGTGTATCTAGGTTGTAGTGCAAGCTAGTTCAAAAAGGCATGCTTCCTTGTTTTTAAGTAGAAACATCCAATTCAAGATATGGCCTATTTAATAAAGAGTCAATTGAATTCCCAAAAGCCAAACTAGAGTGCATTTTCTCTTTAGGTGTTAACATGGCCTTAGGAGTTCCACTAGGCCCCATATTTGAATGAGCATGAGTTGAGATGAAGCTTCCCTTCAACATAGCAATCAAGAGAAGGCCCTAGAGAAACCCCATACAATATTGTGAAAACAATATAGACCAAATATGGGAGCAAGAAGGTGATGAAAGGACCCATACCAACTATTCATGAGCTAGAGTCAAATACTAGTGCTCATATATAGTTTGGATGGTGGAATTATAAGATGGTAACAAAGAAAGGTGGTGGAGTTGGAAGAGATATGCCCACAGCAACTCAACATGAGCATTAAGAAATATATCAAAAGCCAACCACAATATATCAAGAGGCAAATACAAGTAATACAATATAAATGCATATGGGATAAGAACCAAATGAAAAGGGGTTTTATATGATGCTAAAATGCAAGGTGGCATGGTGATATCAGCATGATATAATAATGATGCAATAAATGACGTGTAGGAAGTAGAATTTTATTATTATTCATGTAGCATTATAGATGTTTGACAAATGGGATGCTACAGTTAACTTTTCCATTTTTTTATGGATCCAAACACGAAAAAATGAATATCTTTTGAATTGATAGTCCAAATCGAAATCCGTTTTCAGGATTGTGCTAGTCATATCAAGATCTTAATAACTAGATCTCATGTTGATAAGTTTTTATGAACTTTTTTTGCACTGATTTAGGTCCTAGGTTGCACTGCCTTCGGTCATAGTGCATGGTGCGGTGCCCTCACAGTGCACCGTCCATGCACTGCCCTGTTTGTACTCGTTGCACTGTCTTCAAAATACTTTCAGTTATTATTCACTCTCTTTGAACATACGATGTATATATGTGATGCTTAATGCTAGTGCTAATGCTAGTACAAACAATATTCTAGGCCAATGTGCAAAAAGAACTTCTACTTGATCCATACCTTGAGTATAGAGATATTCAAGGTGACCTTTATGTCCATGCCTTTCCAAAAGATACAAGAGGCAGAGTTCGTGGATTGGGGTTGTTACCTCATTCCTGCAAGGCAGTTGAGATTGCAATAACATCTATGAGGTCTACAGAAATAACAGAGAATTGTGAGATTAGGGCATCAAATGCCTAAAGTGGCACCTCGCTTTATGCTACCTCCTCGTGGTGTTGTAATTACTCTCTCATCAAGTGCCAGAAGTGCTGAAGTTGTTCCTCTTTCTATGCTAGCTTGTCGTGTGGTAGCTACTAGAAGAATTCAAACTCCTCCTACTCCTGGATTATCGACTCCTATTCATGTTGTTCTTACTCCAATAGAAGTTGGCCCTGATCTGACTCCTATTGATGTTGTGCTAACTAGAGCAGTTGTTGATACTGAAGTGCTAACTCCAGATGGTGTTGCTGCTGGTACACCTTTAGATGGTGATGATTCTATTCCAGATGTTGTTGATGCTACCCCACACTACTAATGTTGCTTCGAAGATAGCTACACTCTTATCTGTTGGTGGAAATAACTCCAAGAAGAAGAAATCAGGAGGCCATTCTTGGCCTCTAGTTTTTATGCACTTGTCGCATGTGATCGCTGCACATTTCAGTACCTACTTCATCCTATTATAGTATGCATTACAATTTTTTTATCTCTACACTTCTATAGTTCGAGGACTGACATAAAGAGGAAGTCCTCAAGTTTTTGAGTTTAGCTAATTGTGTAACTCAGGTATATGTATCTTATATGTCATTGAGAATGTATGTTAGCTTTTAGGAACACGTATATTGTTGATGCTAGACATTAACTTTTTATAATTAAAGCAAGAGTGGGTTTGGAATCGATGACAACTGATAGGACAGTTGCATTTGGGGAGTTAACTTCCACAAACAAGCATACATTGTGGGATCATGGATAACCATTAGGGGATTACTGTGAGATCCTGATTGATGTTGTAATCGAAAAACATCTGCCACTGCCTAGGCCAATTGGAAAGGTTAATAAGTTGGTTCAAGCTCTTCACGTCAATATTATTTGGTCATTTGCAAATGTATGTGAATAACAACTTCTAGCTTCCAAATTTATAAAATGTGCATACCCTGACAAATGTTTATCTATTGACATCATATGTTATGAATGAAGAAGGAGCTCCTAGGTCCAACAGTGAACTATTTCTATTCTTGTTATGAACAAAAGTATGTGTGTACCTCTAGCTAGTTTATATACTATATCTTTACATGTTTCTTTGTTTTAAGCAAAGTGATTTGTAGTTTATTTTATTCCTTGTTCATCAAGAGTTTTCCATAGACTCAACTAAAGACCAAGAAATCATCACTTCATCGTAGCACTTGTTACCCTGGAGGAGATGGGTTCCCTGCTGGTCGATGATTGAGTTAATCTGTGCGAAGTCGATCACACTTAAACTTCTCATGAAAACTTATCTAATGGATGTACCAAAACTGATTATGATACCTTTTGTAGTGCTATCATGTATGTGTCTGATACTATGATGTGATATATATATTCGAGTTTGTGTTTTGATATTTGGAATCATCATGTGTGATTTATATTAAACTTTTCTGTAATTTGGGGTAAAATGGGGGAAACCTAAATATAGAAATTGCAGGCTAAATTGTTGTGCCAAAAAATATCACTAAGGGCACTAAAAATTATGTTGTGCACGGGAGGCAACATATTGTGTCATCGTCTCACAGCTACCACGACACCTAGGTAGTGCCGGCCTACAATGGGCCATGGCATTAAAGCCTTTTCTACCGCGAAAGCGCTTGGTCGATGGATGACATTGTTTCGAGCCAAAAAATGCATCATTTATGCATTTTTCCTGATGAAGTTATCCCTGGCGTCTCTTTTTTTCCACGCCAGCGCGAGCATGGCAATTAGGCATGTGTTTTGGCGTCTATAAGCGCTAGGTCTCGAGGTATGTGTTGTAGTTATGGGACACTTGGCTAAATCACTAAAGCCATATAAGTTTATTGAAGTCCACTTTAAGAGGTGGCAGTATAAGGCCACGCTCTGGATGTGAGCTTTGCAAATATTAGAGGCTAGTAAAGGCTTACATGAAGGAACTATATCTGGTGAGGATCAGAATAAGTTTGAGGAAGCCAATACTATCGTTGTGGGATGCATTCTAAGTGTTCTTGATAATAAATTATTTGATGTGTACATGCACATCATAGACACAAAAGAGCTCTATGAGGCACTAAATGCTAAGTTAGGTGTAATAGATGCATGTAGTGAACTTTACATCATGGAGAGCTTCCACGACATCAGGATGGTGAACAAACTTTCTGTTAAAAGTTGAGCAAGCTCATGAGATATAGTTTATTGCAAAAGAGTTTGAAATCCTTAAGTGTGTCATTACCTAACAAGTTTGTGGTTGGGAGCATAATTGCAAAATTTCCCCTTCATGGAGGAACTTCACCACAACTCTCAAACACGAGATAGGAGATATTAGTTGAAAACCTAATAGTGTCTCGTGATGTTGAGGACAAGTCTCGGGCTAAGGACACTAATGAGAAAGGGGGCGAGGGTTAGTCTAGCGCCAACATGGTGCAGAAGAAAACCTTCGGCGAGAACAAAGGGAACTGAAAGCCCTCCTTCAACAAGCCTGCAAAGGCTATAACCTTCAAGCAAAATAAGCCAAACAAGGATGACATAGGTTCTTTTACCTATGGAGAGCTCGGCAATTTTTGAAGGACGGCCCAGAGCATGAAGACCACAGAGGGAAAAAAGTGAAAGACTGTCAACATCATGAGCACTAGTGATGCAACACAAGGGTTGTGGAGGAACAACTCCACCTTGCTGCTATAATAAAGACAACACAAATGTTGAAGGAACCACTCCAACGTGTTGGGATAGATATCGTTCTAGGGGCGTGAGCTAGATATCGCTCTAGGGGCGGGGCTGTCAAGAGTTTAATCCAAAACTCTCAACATACTAGATCTAGTCCAAGATCTAAAACAAGAACACAAGGTTCCATTTATTTGACAGGTAGTGGGTACATAGTCCAAGTTCTATAGATATAGGTGAGGACCTCTATTTATAGGCCGCATGAGCCTCCACTTCTTAGTTCTACTGATATCTAGAAGGATCTAGATAATACTACTTAAAACTAGGAAGTAAACACAAACAACATGGTTACAACTCATACTAGAACACTTCAGAAACTAATACAACACATATGACTAAAGGACCAAATTACCTAGAATATAGAAGCGTGTAGAAACTAGTACTGGATTTTATTACTGTTTTATTCTCACTACTGTTCCTCATCATCCTCCCCTGGTTATTTAGAACTCGACCTCGAGTTATCTTCATAGGGTGCTATTTATGGATGATGAAGAGCTAAGTCTGTCACATTGAATGTGCTAGATCTTCACGTAGCGCTTGGATGGTTGTTATGTAGCATCCATTCTCTTTCCCTATCCCTCTATTGTTGGATGCAGCTTCCTCTCAAAGAGAACACCAAGAATTGGGATGGATCAGCAAGGCTCTGATACCACCTGATGCAGCACAAGGGTTGTGGAGGAACAACTCCACCACTCCAAGATCTTAAAATAGGAACATAAAGTTCTTTATTTATAGGTAAAGGTTACCACTCCAACGTGATGGGCTAGATATCGCTCTAGGGGCGTGATCTAGATATCTCTCTAGGGGTGGAGCTATCAAGAGTTCAATCCAAAACTCTCAACATGCTAGATCTAGTCCAAGATCTAAAACAAGAATACAAGGTTCCATTTATTTGATACGTAGAGGATACATAGTCTAGGTTCCATATATAGAGATGAGGACCTCTAATTATAGGCCTCAGCCTCCACTTCTTAGTTCTACTGATATCTAGATATAGATAATACTACTTAAAACTAGGAAGTAAACACAAACAACATGGTTACAACTCATACTAGAACACTCTAGAAACTACTACAACACATATGATTAAAGGACCAAATTACCTAGAATATAGTAGAAGTGTGTAGAAACTAGTATTGGATTTTATTATTCTTTTATTCTCACTATTTTCCCTCATCAACTATCCATAGTGATGGGTATGGTAATTTATTTATTGTTCTTTTGGTATTTTAATCTCCATATTAGTGGATTGATAGGTGTGTCTCTATGTTCACTTATTATAAGGTCTCCCAAGATTCTTCAGTCCTATTAGGGAATGAGTCACATGACTCTATTCATGGTGTTGCATGATGGATTTGAAGCTCACTTCAGGAAAGATCGTGCAACTAAGGAACGTGTAACATGTCCCTACTATGAACAAGAATCTCATTAGAGGCTCTTTTCTATATAGATTGATGGGTTTAAGGTTATTTTAGAGTCTAATAAACTCATTGTTTCAAAACATTGACAATTTATTGGTAATGGCTATGAGTTTGGAAGCTTGTTCTATTTTCTCTTTCAGAGTTTTGTAATAAATTCAGAGTTTGTAATAAATCCATGAATCACATTTGTGGCAGTGTTAATGATGATACCAAAGTTTTACACTCTGGTTTATGTCACATTAATTTTGCTTTTATGTCTCGAATGTCCAGTATGGGTTTATTTTCTGAATTTCACTATTGCCAAAGGTTATAGGTGTCATAGTAGTGTGCGATCAAAGAAACCTCGAAATCCTCATAAGGCATCCGAAGAGAGAAACCAGGCACCTCTAGAACTCGTACATTCTAATGTCTGTGAGATAAATGATGTGTTGATAAAAGGTGGAAAGAGATATTTTATGATATTAATTGGTGATGCTAAATTATTCTAAGTTTACTTGTTGCAAACTAAATATGAGGCTTTATACTAATTAAAATTTTATAAGGCCAAAGTTGAAAATCAACTGGAGAGACAGATCAAGCGTCTTAGTCAGATCAATGTTTCATGATCATGGGCATTTATGTCAATTGAAAATGAGGCCATACTATTAAATGAATGATGTTATGGACATTGTACCCAACATAAGTATTGCAACACAATCAAGTAACAAAGTTCATCCTTGCGATAATTAGAAGCGTAGTAATCTACTCCTTAGACCGTGAGATCATATTTAATCACTATAACCCGAGGTTGCCTTAATTGCATCAACCATCACACCATAATAGGGTGATCATAAAGGTGTCTCTTGGGTATTTCAAAGGGATATGTTGAAGTGTATGAATCAAGATTTGTTCTCCCGTGTGACGGGAAAATACACTAGACCCACTCGGTGAGATTACATCCATAAAGTTGCACAACGTATGACTAGGTCATGGGGATGGAATATCATGAAAACGAGTTAAGCAGCACTTGTTGATAACGAGATTAAACAAAGTATACTATATTGACGATTAGATCTTGGACAAGTCATGTATCTAAGTAACAAAGGGAATTGGATTTGATGTTGATGGTTCAAAAGACATTGATATCGTGAAATGTATAGGGGTTATTATGGGTATCTATATCCCGTTGGTGATCACTGATCCAAGAAGTGTCTCTATCATGCCTATGATGTTCCTGAACGGTAGGGTAACACACTTAAGGGTTCTAAGACACTTGGAGATCATTTTGGAATCATCAGGATCATCAGAAGAAAGAAAAGAGAAAGACAGAATTATTCCATGAGAAACCAAAGGTTGTTCGGAGTGATCCGAAAGGTGTTTCGGGTCATAGGGAATTTAATAATATGTATTTTATATTAATTATTAAAATTAGTATTAAATTAATATTTATAAAATAAATTTATTAGGGTAGCCCACCTTAATGGGCTAACTCCTAGAGGGAGTGGCCCATATAGAGCAGCCGCTCCATGGAGAGGCAAAGGGTGCCGCCGCCTAGGGAAAGGCCGCGCGGGGTGGGGTCAACACTGTCGCCGGCCGGCCATAGGCCTGGCGCGTGGAGGGGCCACCCGACCGCCTCCCCTCCTTGGCGCCGCCTACTCCCTCCTCCTTTAGTCCCACCCGAGGACTTCGCAAGGTGGAGTCCTCCCTCCTTTATGCCCGAGGCTGATCTTGCATATTATATGGCATCTGCTGTCAGCTTCTAGGTGATAGTGTCAAGTATGCCCTCTACCTATTGCTATCCCGCACACAAACATCCACAGATCCATGAATTCGACTACTGCCTGCACAAATGGGCTTCCTCTGAAGGATCTTAGCCATGCATGCCACTTTTTTTCACGAACTTCATCGGCTTGGTGCTATCTGACTGATGGTTCTTCCTTCCATCCATCTCAATCCAGAAATTTAGTGCTTTCCCATCTCCAAGCACGCAGTGAGTAGTTGCTCTGAACATTTCAACTGCTCCTTCAGGAAGAGTGAACTGAATCCCCTTCCACTTCCAGGGTCTCTCCTCGTCATCCCGCTCCAGCTACAGCCAATGCATGCGCAGGGCCAAGTTTAGCAACCTTAGACTTTTTTACGCCCAAACCCCCTCTTCTACTCAATTGTTATTTGTCTATATGCATCTTGTCCATATTCGTTTGAAAATAATGGGTTTTATTATCCGCTAGGGACCAATCCATGATATAGAAATAAATGAGAAACTAGAAACCGCATATGCAAACTACATATTTAAAAAAGACACTTCACGGGAGAATTCAGTTTATGCGTGATTATATTATTCATACAAGATCATTGCAGAAAACCTATGTACAAACCGCCGCCACACGACACCTTAACTACCAAAATGCAGTCGGGATAGCTCACCGGAGCCTATTGGCGTGACGGCGATGCGGGTGGCGACGCGACGGCTCACTCCTCCTGTTCAAGGTCGACAAAGATCTTCCCCTGCTCCTCTGCCACCCGGCTCCACTCCTCTGCCTTTTTGGCGTCGTGGCGGGTAGTAGTCCTCACCAGCTGCTCGACGATAGCGAGGTCATGGTCGTCGACGATGTCCTCCGATCCGAAGATCGGCACGGCGACAGCGCGGCGAAGCGGTCGATGTCTTCATCCCTCAACGTAGCCTACCGGCGCGAAGCTCGCACCAGCAGCGGGAGGGAGCGGGAGCTCGACGCTGGAGGCGACGCGGACGGCGACCCGTGGGAGCTTGACGCGAACGGCGACGCGTGGGAGCTCGACTCCTGCTACGCTTGCTAGTACCGTACCTCCCGCCACGCGAACACTGGCGAGGGCCGGGAGTAGCAATACGAGCCGCGAATCCGTGCCGCATTTGAGATCCTCCGGCGCCGCTCCTCCGCCTGGTTGGCGGTGAGAACGTGGCTCGCATGGCCCATTTGGCTGCCCCCTTGACTGCGGCGAGCTCCCCATGACGACATGGCGGTGCGGCGGGTGCGGATATGCAGTGGGGGAGGGGAATTTCACGTCGGAGCAGCGACGAAGTGGGCGGTGATGTGGCAGAGTGGGAGGCGATGCGGCTGTTAGCTTAATCTTGGTAAGAGAGTCCGAGTGGTACTAGTCTATGTCCGAGTAGCACTAGGACTATGTGTCCGTGGTATGTGTGGTGCGTATGTATCTTAGTCTAGGGAGGTTTCCTAGTTAGGCAAGTGTATGTGTGAGTTCTAGTACTAGTAGTATTCGTACGTGTGTACGTGATGGTTTAGGTTTAGTATTAGTCAGGTCTAACTTGCATATATATAAGCAAGAGTAGACCGTGAGTCTTGTAACACATTGTGTGAGTTGAGAAGAAAATAAAAAAAAGAACGGGCACGACACGTGCCCTTGGCCATAAGATTTTTCGAGCGTGCTTGTTTATCTAATTTGATGTAGTCGATCTGTGGGCAATTCCAACAGCGGCGAAAGGGGTATAGGGGGTATAGGGTTCAGCCCCGCATCAGCCTCTCTGATCGACATATATACAAGCTGATGTGGTGAATAAGCGGGGTCCGGCAAAAGATATGTGAGCCGGCAACAAGATGCGGTGTCTGCTCTGACCCAAGAAAGAGGCGAAACCCGCATACCAGTCCAATTGCCACTGGCAAGCTGATATGCGGAGTATTTTAGAGTTGCTCTAAACCCCATAGACAAGCATACCTAATCGCAGCGCCACGAGACCTTCTCCGCCTTTGGTGCGAGGACGGACACACGGAGGTTGCCGTTGATGGCGGACATGGTCAGCTATTCGAGCGAGGGGGTCGCGATGTTGATGCGGCGTGGGGGGACCTCCCTGAATCCTCCACGGCCATCTCCCGCAGCGACGCCGAGTGAACCGTGATGTCAAAGTTAGCCTCGCCCCCCAACCCCATCCCTAGTCCATGTGCCCCCGGCGAACCTAAGCACACGCAGGCACAGGCAGCGCGGGAGTAGGGCGGTCAGGCCGTGCATGATGATGCCCGAGGACGAGCGTCATCAGCGACGGGAACGAGAGCTCGTCAGCAGGGACGCTGATGAAGAGGGAGCGCGCGGAGAGCTCGATCAAGATGGTGCGCTCGAGACACGGCAGCTTTGCGTGTCGGGAAAAGTTCTCGACGCCCGACGGGAGGGCCAGGACGAGGTGGTCCGGCGAGAGACGTGCGGAGGCGCGTAGCAGCGCGGTGACACTCGGGCCGGTGGCGGGAGGGACACCTGGTCGGAGGAGGCGCGGGCGGTGAGTGCTTGCGAGAGCGAGAGGGACCTGACCTCGCGGAAAACTGAGCGCGGGAAGGCAGGTCCAGACCAGAGGCCGCACCACCGGTGAGCGAGGACGAGGAGGAGCAACTTGTCAGGGAGGGCGCCGATGTGGTCCGGCCCGGACGGCGCCAAGGCTAGCTTTCAAAGTCGTGCGTGCTCAAATGGGACTACAGGACCGACGCGTCAAAACCCAACAAGTTCATCGACACGCTTTGATAGATGTAGGACGAGTGGTTGTAATTAGCTCTGCTAGGTAATTTAGTTCTTGGTGGGGTGAAAATTAGCAATTCCGTTAGAGCCATCCACTCAGATAGCCACCAAGTCGTTGTACCCCCGCCATGGATGAAGAGGGTCAGAAAGAACGAATCGAGGGAGGAGATACGCGTGGAGATCCGCACGAGGAGGGGACTTCGTCTTCGTCGCGGCAATTTCATCTCTGTTGATTGTACTCATCAATGTCTCCTACCCGGGCCGTCAGCCACCCATGCTTCGCCAACTCGGGCATTAGAGCATCTCCACTCGCCACCACGCAGGACGCTGATCCGGACGCCGAATTTAGATTCGGACACCGAAAATCGGTTCAGTCGCGTACCCAGCAATTTGTTTTTGTCCGGATTTGGGCGTACTTTGGTCCGGTGTTCCCAGGCCAGCTCACCGGACTTAGCGAAAACGGGCATGGCCAGCTCTGTCGGCGAGAGAAGGCTGAACTCCTGCCACTTCGCCGAGCTACCGCTTTTTTCTTTCTCCCCTCCCGCCTTTCTTCCCCATTCCCCTCTCGCCACTCCGCCGTGCTCCCGCCCACCATGCCGCCCAAGAGCTTCGTCCAACCCAGATCGATCCTGAGCGAGGATCTGGCGGAGAAGAAGGCGAGGAAGCCGAGAGCACCACCGAAGAAGCCGGAGGGCATGTTCGACGCCGCGTGGGCGTCCAAGGAGCAGGCCAGGAAGATGGCGTCGGCTGATCGAAAGGGCAGAAAGGAGAGGGCGAAGCTCCGGCAAGACCAAGAGAAGGCGGCGGCGGAAGAGCAGGCGATCGTGAGGGCGAAACGGGCGGCGGCGACGAGGTCGGCGTTGATGGTGGCGCCGTACCCACCCAACTGGGGGAGCCAGGCAAGCGTCGGCTCGCCCGCCAAATTCTCGCCGATCTCTCCGGCCGGCTTCCAGGAGAGCCAGACGGCTGATCGGCAGAGATACTCCTCGTCCCCCGAGTTTGACGGCGGGTTCAACCCCAACGTGGTCTTCCCCTGCCCGGCGCCGCGCCCTCCTTCGACCTTCAACATGGACATCAACCTCCCTACTCCACATCTCCGGCGTACGCAGGCCCCGCCCTGCGCCGCGGACCACTGCCTTTCGGTGGAAGCTCGGCACAAGGAAGCTATGGCCAAGGCAAGGCCGACGCATGCAACATGTTCGGCGGAATGCCGGTCGCCCTGCCGGCCGGCATGTCGGCCGAGACATACATGGAGGACATGATCGCAACAGGCTCGGCCTCGTTCTTCACGGAAGAACAGACCCGGGCCGATGTCGAGCACGACATCGAGTCTCAGGACCTCGCCGACATCGACGCCGACGAGACGCAGGCCGAGCCCACACAGGAGGACGCTGAGGGTGACACCTGTAGGGGTTCGCAGCATGGAAAACAAAAAATTTCTACTGCATGCATACAAACAAGCCAAGATCTATCTACTAGATTGAAGCAACGAGTCGATTAGAGTACTCACCCTCAAATATTCCAAAGCGGTTAATGAGAGCAGATTCTTCTGGGTGATGTAGTCGTACACTTGTCGATCTCAAGATCGCGTAGACGATCCTTCCGGCGCTGCGTCCGGCAGCGCTTCATGATCGATCACTGCGTTGATTTTCGATGAAGACCTTCCTCTCCCTTATTCCAACAGGCAGCGGAGGTTGTAGTTCTCCCCTCGCGATTCCGGCATCACGACGGCGTGATGTCGGAAGTAGAGGGAAGATCACGCAGGGCTTCGCCTAAGCCGGTGCGAGTTATGGTGGATCTAGGGTTTTCCGGCGATCTAGATTTAGAAGGACGAAGAGGAGGAGGTTGTGTCGGCGCCGGCTAGGGCGACAGAAATGGGTCGGCGGCGGCGGTGCTAGGCGACGGCGACTTGGGCGGCGGCGCACGGTGGGGAGGGGCTCAGTGTTGTGGTCTTTGGGGCAGCCCTCCCCTCTATTTATGAGACAGGGCAGCCTTGAGAGAGGGAAGTTTGAATCCATACCCAAACCCAAGTTGGATAGAAGGAAGGACTCTTTCTTTCTTCCACTAGGAAACTATTGTTCTAGTTTGACTTTTCAAACCTCCCTTTTGACTCTCAAGTTAGAGCTTTAATCCTCTCTCGCAAATGCCCAACCAAGTGACCTAGGATATGATCCAATCATTCCACTTACCCATGGCACATTCATGGAGCATTCCACTTCCGGTCCGGTGAACCTTCTAGAACCTTCTAGAACCTCTCCGATGAAAACATCGAAATCATTCCCGAACTCCGGAATCGGACTTTCCTTATATGAATATTATTCTCCGGACAATTCTGTATCTCCTCATGATATCCTGGATCCCATCCGAGACTCTGAACAACATTCGGTTTCCCTACTAACATTCCATATCTACTAAACAACATCGAATCCTTAAGTGTGTCTTCCTACGGTTCATGAATTATGCGGACATGCCCGAGACACTTCTCTTATCAATAACCAATAGAGGAATCTGGAAATTCATATGGCTCCCACATATTTCTATGATTACTTTACGATCGAATGAACCACTTACATACGATACCAATTTCCCTTTGTCTCGCGATAGTTTACTTATCCGAGGTTTGATCGTCGGTATCTCTACATACGTAGTTCAACCTCGTTATCGATAAGTACTCTTTTCTCGTTCCTTTGATATGTGATCTCTTGTGAGCCAGTCACATGCTTGCAAGCTAATTGGATGACATTCCACCGAGAGGGCCCAGAGTATATCTATCCGTCATATGGATGGACAAATCCCACTCTTGATCCATGTGCCTCAACACATACTTTCCGAACACTCAATGCCACCTTTATAGCCACCCAGTTACGGTGTCGTGTTTGATGTCATCAAAGCATCCTTCCGGTGATGGTGATTAGCATGATCTCATGGTCAAAGGAATTAGGTTACTATGTATCAGAAAGCTTATAGAAAACAAACTATTGAAATGACTTGATCTTTATGCTACGCTTATCTATAGGAGTATGTCCATCATACCATTCTCCTAATGATATGATCTTGTTGTTAATAACATCTCAATGTTCATGATCGAGAAACTACGATCATCCATTAACCAACAAGCTAGTATTATAAAGAGGCTTTACCAGGGACTCTAATTTAGTTTACAAATCACACAAGTATTAATGTCTCCGGTTAATACTATTATAGCATGAATGTAAACATTTATCATAAACACAAAGATATAATAATAACCACTTTTATTATTGCCTCTAGGGCATATCTCCAACAATCTCCCACTTGCACTAGAGTCAACTAATCTAGATTACATGGTAATATACCGAACACCCATGGCGGTTTGGTGCTGGTCATGTTTTGCCCTCGCGAGAGGTTTAGTCAACGGATCCGCCATATTCATATTTGTGTGTACTTTGCAAATCTTTATGTCACCATCTTGGACATGCTCTCGAATAGCGTGAAAACATAGCTTGATGTGCTTCAGCTTCTTGTGTGACCTTGGTTCTTGTGCATTTGCTATGGCTCCCATGTTATCACAGTAGATAGACATTGGGTCCAGCGCACTAGGAACCACACCCAGCTCTGTAATGAACTCTTTCATCCATATCGCTTCTTGTGAAGCCTCCGAAGCAGCCATGTATTCCGATTCAGTTGAAGATCTCGCCACAACGCTTTGCTTTGCACTCCTCCAGCTAAGCATTGCACCATTCAAAATAAATATTATCCAGTTGTGATTTAGAATCATCCGGATCGGTGTTCCAACTAAGCGTCGGTGTAACCATTAACAACGAGTGTTCATCACCTCCATAAGAAAGAACCATATCCTTAGTTCTTCTCAAGTACTTAGGATGTTTTGACCATTGTCCAATGATCCACTCACGGATCACTTTGATATATGCTAGTCAAACTAACGCATATGCAATGTCGGGTCTAGTACATAGCATGGCATACATTAGAGATCCTATGGCTGAGGCATGGGAGTCTTACTCATCCTTTCTCTATCTTACGCCGATGTGGGACTCGAGTTTTACTCAAGGTCGTATTAGGCAACATGGGCAAGAACCCTTTCTTGCTATCTTCCATTCCAAACCTCTTTAGAACTTTGTCCAAATATGTACTTTGTGACAATGATATTTGGCGTTTTGATCTATCTCTATAAATCTTTATGCCTAATATGTAAGCTGCTTCGCCAAGATCCTTCATTGAAAAACTATTATTCAAATATTCTTTGACACTATTAAGAAGGTCTACATCATTCCCAATCAACAATATGTCATCCACATATAGTATTAAGAATGCTACAGAGCTCCCACTCACTTTCTTGTAAATACAAGCTTCTCCATAAGTTTGTATAAAACCAAAACTTTTGATTACCTTATCAAAACGTTGATTCCAACTTCGGGATGCTTGCTTCAATCCATAGATGGACCGTTGAAGTTTGCATACCTTGTTAGCATCTTTAGGATCGACAAAACCTTTGGGTTGCATCATATACAACTCTTCATCAATGTCACCATTGAGGAATGCTGTTTTGACATCCATCTGCCATATCTCATAATCGTAATATGCAGCGATTGCTAATAAAATCCTCACAGACTTTAGCTTCGCTACCGGTGAGAAAGTCTCATCGTAGTCAACTCCTTGAATTTGTCAAAACCCTTTTGCGACAAGTCGAGCTTTATAGACAGTAACATTACCATCAGCATCTGTTTTGTTCTTGAAAATCCATTTGTTCTCGACAGCCGTCCGGCCATCCGGTAAGTCCACCAAAGTCCATACTCGGTTTTCGTACATGGATCCAATCTCGGATTTCATGGCTTCTTGCCATTTATTGGAATCTGGGCTCATCATCGCTTCCTCATATGTTACAGGATCATCTGTGTTGTCCACCAACATGACACTCATAACGGGATTATACCAATAAGGAGTGGTATGATTTCTTGTTGACCTGCGAGGTTCCGTAGTTACTTCAACCGAAGTTTCATGATCAACATCATTAGCTTCCTATCTTATTGGTGTAGGCGCCACAGGAACCACTTCTGGTGTTGCGCTACTCTCAAGTTTGAGAGAAGGTTCAACAACCTCGTCGAGTTCTACTTTCCTTCCAGTCACTTCTTTTGAGAGAAACTCCTTCTCTAGAAAGGATCCATTTTTAGCAACGAAGATTTTGCCCTCGGATCTATGATAGAAGGTATACCCAATAGTTCCTTTCGGGTATCCTATGAAGACGCATTTTTCCACTTTGGGTTCAAGCTTTTCTGGCTGTAACTTCTTTACATAAGCTTCGCAGCCCCAAACTTTAAGGAACGACAATTTAGGTTTCTTCCCAAACCATAATTCATACGGTGTCGTTTCAACGGATTTAGATGGTTCCCTATTTAAAGTGAATGCGGCTGTTTCTAATGCATAACCGCAAAACGATAGCGGTAAATCTGTAAGTGACATCATAGAACGAACCATATCTAAGAGAGTTCGATTACGACGTTCGGACACACCATTATGTTGTGGTGTTCCCGGCGGTGTCAATTGTGAAAGTATTCCGCATTTCTTCAAATGCTCGCCAAACTCGTAACTTAGATATTCACCTCCAAGATCAGGTCGTAGAAATTTAATTTTCTTGTTACGTTGATTCTCTACTTCACTTTGAAATTCCTTAAACTTCTCGAATGTTTCGGACTTATGTTTCAAGATATACCCATATCTACTCAAGTCATCCGTGAAGGTAAGAACATAACGATAACCACCGCGCGATGCTACACTCATTGGACCATACATATCGGTATGTATGATTTCCAATAAGTCCGTAGCTCGCTCCATCATACCAGAAAATGGAGTCTTAGTCATTTTACCAATCAGACATGCTTCGCATCTTTCAAGTGATTCAAGAAGTCCATCAGAATGGATTTTCTTCATATGCTTCAATCCAATATGACCAAGACGACAGTGCCACATAGAGGTCGAGTTCTCGCTTAATTTCAAATGTTTAGCTTCAATGTTATTAATGTGTGTATTTCTACAATCGAGATTCAATAAGAATAGACCATCTATCAAAGGTGCATGTGCATAAAACATATTACTCATATAAATCGAACAACCATTATTCTCGGATTTAAACAAGTAACCGTCTCGCAATAAACATGATCCGGATATAATATTCATGCTCAACGCAGGCACCAAATATCAATTATTCAAGTATAAAACTAATCCCGATGGTAGATGAAGAGGTAGCGTGCCGACCACGTTCACATCAACCTTTGATCCATTTCCAACGCGCATCGTCACCTTGTTCTTTTCTAGTTTCCGCCTATTCTGTAGCACCTGTTTCGAGTTACAAATATGAGAAACCGAACCAGTATCAAATACCCAGGCACTACTACGAGTACTAGTGAGATACACATCAACAACATGTATATCGGATATACCTTTCTTCTTGATGTTGCCGTTCTTCAAATCCGCCAAGTACTTAGGGCAATTCCGCTTCCAGTGACCTTCTCCCTTGCAGTAAAAGCACTCAGTATTAGGCTTAGGCATAGCCTTGGTCTTCTTCATCGGCGCGGTAAATTTCTTACTGCCCTTCTTGAAGTTTCCCTTTTTCTTAGACTTGCCTTGCTTCTTGAATTTGGTGGTCTTATTGACCAACAAAACTTGGTGCTCTTTCTTGATCTCCACTTCTGCAGACTTTAACATGGAGAAGAGTTCGGGCAACGACTTGTCCATGTTTTGCATCTTGTAGTTCATCACAAAGTTCTTTTAACTTGGTGGTAGTGATTGGAAGACACGATGAATCCCCAAAGAATTAGGAATCACTATACCCAAGCTTTGAAGTTTGCTTGCGTGCGCAGACATCTTAAGCACGTGCTCACTGACGGAGCTGCCCTCTTCCATCTTGTAGTTAAAGAACTTTTCAGAAGCCTCATAACTCTCAACTGCCGCGTGAGCCTCAAATATTATTTTGAGTTCACGGACAATATCATGTGGGTCATGGTTCTCAAACCTTTTCTGAATCTCCGATTCCAAACCATACAAGATAGCATACTGAACTGTGGAGTACTGATTCTTCCGAGCGAGGAAAACATTCTTTACCTCATCAGTAGCATCAGTTGCAGGTGGGTCACCCAGCGGTGCATCCAGCACATAGGTCAAATTACCAGCATTGAGGACAATCCTCAAATTGCGGAACCAATCTGTGAAGTTGCTTCCATTGTTTTTCAACTTTTCTTTCTCTAGGAACGCATTAAAATTGATGGTAGGGGCACCCATTGATCTACAACATATTTGCAATAGTTTAGACTAAGTTTATGACAAATTGAGTTCTAATTAATAGTTAAATTAATCTAGGTGAACTCCCACTCAAAACAATATCCCTCATATTGTTTTAGTGATCACACGAACCAAATCCACCACATCAAAACTGATCATCACGAGAGTTGATGTAGCTTTAATGGAGAACAATCAACATGTTCATCATATCTACTATATGACTCATGCTTTCCCTTTCGGTGATCCGTGTTCCGAGACCAGTCTGTACATGCTAGGCTCGTCAAGATCAAACCTTAGCTTCTGCAGGAGCAAATCTGGCTTGCTCCCGTTGTATACACTCGGATAATCTAACACACCCGATCATCACGTGGTGCTTCGAAACAACGAGTTTTAGCAACGGTGCTAACTAAGGATGAACACTTTATAACTTGAAATTTTGTGCTAGAGGGATCATCTTATAAAGCTACTGTCGCGAACTATGCAATACAAGATGCATAAAAGGATTAACATCACATGCAATTCATAATATGTGATATTATATGGCCTTTCTTCTTGTGCTTCCGATCTCCATCTTCAAGCACAAACATGATCTCCATCATCACCGGCATGGCGTCAAGGTCAATGGCGCCACTTCATGGTTGTCGTCCACCAGCATCAACTATTACAACTACTTTGTATAATAGACACGCAGGTCTTAATGGAATTAAAAGACAACCATATGGCTCCTGCCGGTTGCCGACTTACAATAAGGAACATTGCATACATCATATATAATCACAATCATGGCCATATCACATCACATCACACCCCTGCAAAACAAAGTTAGATGCCTCTAATTTTCTTTGCATGTTTTACATGGTTTGGGGCTTTCAATAAGTGTCGTTCTAACTTACGAACAAGAACCACAACGTTGATACTAGTATTGTCAATTACCCGTTGTAAATTGAATCTTCACTATGTTGGGAGAAACAGGCACCCGCAAAGCCACTTATGCAATACAAGTTGCATGTCAAGCATGGAGCAAGTCTCATGAACGATGTCATGTAAGGTTAGCCCGGGCCGCTTCATCCCACCATCCCGCAAGATGCAAAGTACACAAGAAGCAATCGACAACAAAAAGCATCAACGCCCAAAATGACCATTGTGTTCTACTCGTGCAACAGATCTATATATAGACACGGCTCTGATACCACTGTAGGGGTTCGCAGCATGGAAAACAAAAAAATTCTACCACATGCATACAAACAAGCCAAGATCTATCTACTAGATTGAAGCAACGAGTCGATTTGAGTAATCACCCTCGAAGATTCCAAAGCGGTTAACGAGAGCAGATTCTCGTGGGTGATGTAGTCGTACACTTGCCGATCTCAAGATCGCGTAGACGATCCTTCTGGCGCTGCGTTCCGGCAGTGCTTCCATAGTCGGTCACACGTTCAGTACTCGATGAAGACCTTCCTGTCCCTTGTTCCAGCAGGCAGCGGAGGTTGTAGTTCTCCCCTCGCGATTCCGGCAGCACGACGGCGTGGTGTCGGAAGTAGAGGGAAGATCCCGCAGGGCTTTGCCTAAGCCAGTGCGAGTTATGGTGGATCTAGGGTTTTCCGGCGATATAGGTTTAGAAGGCCGGAGAGAAGGAGGTGGTGTCAGCGGTGGCTAGGGCGACGGCGATGGGCCGGCGGCGACTGGCGGCGGCAGCGACTTGGGCGGCGGCGGCAGCGCACGGTGGGGAGGGCTCGGTGTTGTGGTCTTTGGGGCAGCCCTCCCCTCTATTTATGAGAGGGGGCAGCCTTGGGAGAGGGGAGTTTGAATCCATACCCAAACCCAAGTTGCATAGAAGGAAGGACTCTTTCCTTCTTCCACTAGGAAACTATTGTTCCAGTTTGACTTTTCAAACCTCCCTTTTGACTCTCAATTTAGAACTTTAATTCTCTCTCGCAAATGCCCAACCAAGTGACCTAGGATATGATCCAATCATTCCACTTACCCATGGCACATTCATGGACCATTCCCATTCCGGTCCGGTGAACCTTCTAGAACCTCTCCGATGAAAACATCGAAATCATTCCCGAACTCCGGAATCGGACTTTCCTTATATGAATCTTATTCTCCGGACAATTCCGTATCTCCTCGTGATATCCCGGATCCCATCCGAGACTCTGAACAACATTCGGTTTCCCTACTTACATTCCATATCTACTAAACAACATCGAATCCTTAAGTGTGTCTCCCTACGGTTCGTGAATTATTCAGACATGACCGAGACACTTCTCCGATCAATAACCAATAGAGGAATCTGGAAATTCATATGGCTCCCACATATTTCTACGATTACTTTACGATCAAATGAATCACTTACATACGATACCAATTTCCCTTTGTCTCGTGATAGTTTACTTATCCGAGGTTTGATCGTCGGTATCTCTGATACCTAGTTCAACCTCGTTACCGATAAGTACTCTTTTCTCGTTCATATGATATGAGATCCCTTGTGATCTAGTCACATGCTTGCAAGCTAATTGGATGACATTCCACCGAGAGGTCCCAGAGTATATCTATTTGTCATATGGATGGACAAATCCCACTCTTGATCCATGTGCCTCACATACTTTCCGAACACTCAATGCCACCTTGATAGCCATCCAGTTACGGTGTGGTGTTTGATGTCATCAAAGCATCCTTCCGGCTATGGTGATTAGCATGATCTCATGGTCGAAGGAATTAGGTTACTATGTATCAGAAAGCTTATAGCAAACAAACTATTGAAATGACTTGATCTTTATGCTTCGCTTATCTATAGGAGTATGTCCATCATACCATTCTCCTAATGATATGATCTTGTTGTTAATAACATCTCAATGTTCATGATCGAGAAACCACGATCATCCATTAACCAACAAGCTAGTATTATAAAGAGGCTTTACCAGGGACTCTAATTTAGTTTACAAATCACACAAGTATTAATGTTTCCGGTTATTACTATTATAGCATGAATGTAAACATTTATCATAAACACTTTTATTATTGCCTCTAGGTCATATCTCTAACAACGTCGTGTTGCTGGCGAAAGGCGAGAAGGGGAAGAAGAAGCCGGGCACTTCGGCGGACGCTCGGATCAAGTGGACCGTGTGTAAAATCCCAAAAATATTGATCATGATTATTATTTTTCTAATCACCAAAATTAGGGTTAACAAAAACTTTTGTTAAATAAAAATCAAATGAATGCATGTTTGTATGTGATGATTGTATGAATGCATGAATGGACTTGTCTGATTGGTCTAAATAGCAAGGAATGGTTTAAAGATGAAAACAACATCATCTAAAACTTTTCCAAGAAGAAACAAATCTAGGGAAAATAAGAAACAAACAAATAAAGCAAATGGTCATTTTGCCAATCTTGCTCACTAGGCCACTTTGAGTGTTTCTAGTCCAAGATTTCAAACAGGAACATTTCCATTTCTTTTCACCCCTTGCTAGACCAAGTAAAAGTGAACCCAAGCCCACCTTTCAAACTTACAGAAACATTTGGCAACTTGATTCAAATGACAATCCAAAATTGAATCTTTATCATAGGTGAAGATCACCCCTTTTCAAAACCCAACCAAACCAGTGCACCTTGACCAATCCAATCAACCAGAGACTCCCTAGTATGTAATTATCACACCCACAAAGTTAATCAAAAATTCAAATTTGAATCTCTTTCGGCCATTTCATCAAACACCTTGCAAACACCAAAATAACAAACATTAAACACTATAGTGAGCAGTAATTTTGGCCTAACTTGTTCCCTATATAGCTCACACTAAACCCTCAGTAGATAATCTAACTTGTTTAACCCCTCTAGCTCACTGTAAAAACCGACCATGCCATCAATAGCAAGCATGCCAAGAGCACACTTGCCACCCCAATGTCGCCAGCAAGCTCGAAGCTTCTCTAGCCTTGCCAACCTTGTCTGGGACACTCACCACCGTCCAATGCCACCCCTGTCCAAGCCTCTAGCATTGACAGCCCCTGGACAACACAACCCAGGCGTGCCCAGCCTCTCTACGAGCATGCCGAGAGTGCGCCAGAGCGCCACCCGCGACACACGCCCATAGATCGCGCGCTGCCCTCGCCGCGTGCAAGCAGGATCGCCACCACCCCAGGATCACCCCAGACACACCCGTTCGCCGCCGTGCGACCCATATCACATGTGCGCCATTAAAACTTCCGTTGGACCCGCCCAGAGCGTCGACGTGTTCCGAAAATTTCGCACCGCCCCACGCCGCGTAGCCATGTCGTTGAGCTTCGCCAGGGAGAACAGCATCGTCCCCTACCTTTGCCCATGCGAGTAGCTCGCTGTGACGATGACCACGACGAGCTCCGCCCGCGCTCTTCGGTCCCCTTCTTGCACTATAAATAGAGTCCACCCCAGCTCGAATTATTCACACCATCGCACTCCCCTCTCTCTCAGAGGCGCCCCACCTCACTGTCGGAGCAAGGCGAGCAGCATATCGCCGGAATTTCGCCAGATTCTGCCGTGAAGAAGGAAGCAAGGAGCCGTTGATTGGAGCCGCCCCAGGAGAAGCCACCGGTACTAGGAGGTTCGCCGTCGTCGACTTTGCCGTTCGCCCCCATCGCCGACCATCGCCTGAGCCCGGGTGAGCCTCCCACGACCCCCACTGGCCGCGCTAGGTTTCTGTCTCGCCGCCGTTGCCCGACAGAGACGATAGCTCCCAGCCGTTGGATTAGAGTTTGATCACATGGCCTAGAATGCCCCGTACCGCTTCGCACCCCCTGTCTCGCTGACTGGTGGGGTCATTCACTTAAACCCACTCGCGTGTGCGCTGTGCACCATGGGTCGGCCCAGTTAACGTCCCGCGCGACCCAGTAATTCAAATTTAGGTTTATTATTTTAGTTTCAAACTCAGTTCTATACCTAGATTCAAAAATCCACCCAGGTCGATTCACTGAACCAAATTGCATGAAACCAATTTTGTTTGAAAGGTACTAGAATGCTTAATCCAAGCCCGTTTGATTCAAACCATTTGGAATTGTAGATCACCTATAGTAAAAATAACAAGGCATAATCTTTTCTGCATTCAAATATTTTTCAAAATTCAACCACAAAAGCTTTTGAGTTGATTCCAACTCTCAAAAATCACATTTAACTATACCTTTATGAATATATAAACATATATAGGTTTACTTGCAGAAATAATGGTTAAGCAATAAAAGAATGCCTCATAGGCCATTCTAGTCACTTTAATTAATTAAAATAAAAAGGTTAAACCTTATTAAATTGTGACACCAATTTAAATCACATTCCCATGTACTTAAATATGTGGTGATGACATGTGTCAACATGATCCCATGTTTTAGTTGGAGAATATTAAATCTGAAGTAGTTTTTCAATGAGTAGAAATTACTTTTCTTAAATAAAAGAAATAAAACTATTGCCTTAATCTTTTTGATGTTTGTGATGATGCTAGATCATCTAGTGAAAACCTTGGTGTGATAAGTAGAATTAGTTAAGTATTGTTTGGTGATTGTGTACCTCGTATTTATTTATAGACGATAGTACCGACCAGGGATACGAGGAGGAAGGAGAATACTACGAGGAAGAAGCCGAGGAGAACTCCAACCACTGCTCTACACAAGACAAGCCTATACTAATATCTTAGCAAGCTACTATCTTAGCAAGCTAAGCTAAACCATGCAAGTTTTACTTGCAACCTTACCCCACTTGATACCCAATCCTAGTTTTATTTTGCAAGCTTAGTATTTTATTTCTTTATCAAAGCTTTCTATCAAAGTTTACTTAGTCACTCGTAGATTTTAGACAGATATTTAAAGGTAGCATAAAGAGCATAAAACTTGGCCTAAGTTAGATGATGTCATCCTGAGGCAGGAGATTGAACTTAGATAGGATACACTTGTTTACCACACATTATTAGTGTTTACCCTCACTTGTAGTTGCTAGTGCTAAGCATAAAACTTGATCAACTTTAGATGGGAATACTTGGTGCAAATGGTTATGAAAACCTTAGAATGATGAGTCATTCTAATGAAATGTTTTGACATGTGTTTTTGAACACCATATGATTTTGATGATGAAAATGTTAAGGCATGAGCCTTAGCCCTTTATAAAACTGATGGTTGTCTGGATGCGATACCATTCCAATTTTACCGTACAACCACAATACCCGAAGATTGGGTAGGGCTTGACTGAAAATTTATATACCTTAGTATGGGTTCCCTTATGGACAAGGTTGAGCTGAGGCTACCTTGTGAAGATTTTCCACCTGTGTGGTACTCAAGATGACAGTTGGTCATGGTTGGGAGGCCAAACTCACAGGAGAGGTGCCTATACTAGGGCGTGTAGTTGAAAGGTTAGGATTGATTATCTGCATACTGAGTATGGTGATTCAGGATTGTTCTGATAGATGTATCGAATGTTGTGCTGAAATTGTACCACCTCTATAGAGTGTCAAACTATTCGAATAGCCGCATCCACGGTTATGAACAGTTGGAGTGGCCATATTGTTCCGTCGTCAGATGTTTACAAAAGGACTTATGAAATGATTTATGACTTTGAGTTGACCACAACAGAGTTGTGATATGAAATGCAAGTTCCCCCTTAGGTGTTATAAAACTTCAACTAGCTTTCTTTGCTGATGAACTCAATAGAGATAAATCTGGATTTTTGCAAAACAACCTAGAGCTTAGTATTTCCTACTCGAAACCACTTCACTTGTTTGTATTAGTTTGTGAGTACTTAAAGAGTACTCAGGCTTTGTCCCTGGCTATTCCCATGGCCAGACTATGAAGAGGACTATTAGGAGGACAGACAATAGGAGGGTTACAACGACTAGGATCATCTCCCATCGTCAGCATTGCATGTGACCATGAAGATGGAGTCTCGCCTACGCTATCGTTATTATTACGTTATTCCGCAGCTTGAATTGTATTAAGAACTGGATCATGTGATCCCTATTTTTGTAAGACCTTATGTATGATTTGTAATGGATGATGTACTATGATATCCAATCTGTTATGTCTCGCAAAAATGGTAATCCTAGGATTGCGATGTATGGCATAACAGGCATCTGGGATTAAAAATCCGGGTGTTGACAAGTTGGTACCAGATTCATCCTGACCATAGGAGACCCTAGTTTAGAATGGACGTTGAATCAAAAACTTAGTTTCAAAACCAAGAAAGTGAGTATTTATGAAAACTTATTCTCATTCTTATCACTTGGACTCTTTCATGAAAATTCATGTTCTCCCAAAAATTCTTGCAAACTTATATTAAAATTTGACACACTTGATCACTCTACTAACTTACTCATCCTATATTCTTATAGATGGACATGAAGTACAACAAATTTTATCAGTTGGGGAATGGAGGAGACCTCATCTTTGAGCGTGACTCGGACCAGCTGTCGGAGATGCTAGAGCGTCCGCACCCCGAGTTCTTCGGAGCTCAGCTCAACGATCAGGAAGGAGAGGAGTTGCAATGGCTAATTGTTGCAAGTATCCAAGGAAAGATTGAAGTCCCCACCACAGAGGAAATTCAGTTCACCATCAGAGAGAACAACTGGCTAGATGGACTTTCTAGGGCCATGCAGGAAGCTCTTGCCCGTCTGTGTGGGTAGATTATCAACCAGATCAAGGGTACCCGCTTTGAGTTCTGCCCAAGGCATGATGCTATGGGACAGCCACTGGAGGCACCATATCACCCTGAGCTGAAGAACCAAGTGGATCATCTCAGCTTCATGATGTACGACCGGCGGAAGGATTTGGACAATGCACGTTCCTACGCCAACCACAAGTCCGACATTGCTGCCCAGAAGGATCAGACCATCGCCATGCTGGTAAAGGATCGCCAGTCTCGTCGCCGTTAGCTCGACAACAAGGATCGCATCATTGCCCGTCTCCGCCACAGGATCACAGACTTGGAGGAGACCATCCACGAGAGGGATATGCAGCTGGAGGAGAGGGAGAATGCCGGGTAAGACCTTCATGGAGACCCCTACTCCTATCTCAGTGATGATGATGACTTTCTGGAGGATCAGGCCATGGACTTCTTCACCGATGAGGATGATTTCGCCTTCATTGATGATGATGATGATGATGAGGATGATGAGGATGATGAGGATGATGAGGACACCAACTCCAAGGAGTAGTAGCACTTGAGCACTAGCGTTAGTGAGTTGTATCCGATCCCACTGTATCGTAGTTTCCTAGAATGGTTCTTAAAACCACCTGTTTCTGTTGTTGTGGTGTGTGTTGTATGATGTGTGATGAATGAATGAAAAGCAAGTTGCTAGAAAAATCTGAGTCAAACTTTGAAAACTTTTCCAAAACCCTGAACCTTAGAAATTTCCCTCTTTTCTCATGATCTATCTCAATCTTCAGATGCCTCGCGGAGGAAGCAGTTAATCCCCGGACCCGATGTTGCAGATCTTGCAAATGTTGGTTTCGGACTATGAAGCTGAAAGAGTCGAACATCAAGCCAACTTAGCTACCCTCCAACACATCGCTCAGATGGCCAACAACAACCAGGGCCATGGAAATCAGGACAACCATGGATCCAAGCTCAAGAACTTCTAGAACACCAATCCACCTATTTTCACTAAGTCTGAAGAGCCCCTCGATGCCAATGATTGGCTACAAACCATGGAGAACAACTTAGAAGTTGCAGGAGTGGAAGCCAACGAGAAAGTTCTGTTTGCCACCCACTATCTGGCCAGAGATGCAAGAGCATGGTGGAACAGTGTTCACGCCATGAATGGAGGTTAGATGATGACTTGGGAGGAATTCAAAATCAAGTTTAGTAGAACCCATGTGCCACCGGGTTTAATCAAGAGGATGAGAGATGAATTCAGAGAACTGAAGCAAAGAAGGATGACAATAGTTGAGTACCGTGAAAAATTTCTGTCATTGGCAAGGTATGCACCGGATGAGATTGATACTAAAGCCAAGAAGAAGGAGAGATTCTTGAATGGTCTGCACGATGAAATGCAGACAGTGTTAGTCAATATCCCCTTTGCTGATATTGAAGACTTAGTGGATTCCGCCATTCAGATTGAAGGCAAGATCAACCAAGCTAATGAGAACCGCAAGCGTCGCATGATGCATCAACCAGGGACCCATCATACACGAAAGTATCGCCCCAACCCATCTCTAGGATTTGTCCCAAGAACCAACAAACCCCTGATGAACCGTCCGACCTACCCCAACTGCGGAGGAGGAAACCCAAGTCCCGGAGGAAATCACAACAACCCCGGGAACCCAAGCAATTTCAACCGTGCACCACCCAAGTTCAACAACAACAATGTTGCCACCAACACCAACACTGCCCCAAGGACTGTAAGAAATGTTGTGCCTGTTGCAGCAAAGGACAAGTCTCGGGTGACTTGTTATGAATGTGGAACCAAAGGTCACTATTCCAATGAGTGCCCCAAGGAGATTGCTGCAGACCCCAATGCAAATGCCCTAACTCAGCAGCAGTGTCGTGTTCAGCCCAGAAGAAGGTTTTCCCCAGGGAATTCACTCAACCACAACGGTTGTCTCTTTCTCATGCATGCTGAAGAAGCCCAAGAAGCGCTAGATGTCGTGGTGGGTATGTTTTCGGTTAACTCAGTACTTGCAAGAGTGTTGTTTGATTCTGGAGCATCACACTCATTTGTTACTGAAGAATTTGCATGCACTAGTAAGATTCAACCAACCAAACTGAAGCATATTATGATAGTTCAAATACCTAGTTCAACCACCAAATCTAGACAAATTTGCAAAGATGTACCTATCTGAATCCATGGCATAGATTTTTATGCTAATCTAATAGTACTTGGAACTAAAGGTTTGGAAGTAGTACTAGGAATGGATTGGATGTCAAAACATAAAGTATTAATCGACTATGCCAAGAAAGCCATAACCATGACCAGTACAGCTGGAATATCAGTAGAGCATGTATCTGAAACCTTGCCCCGTCAATTCAAGTGCAATAAGAGTCTAGCCCAACCCACCATTGATCAAGTTCGGATAGTCTGTGAATACCCCGATGTATTTCCAGATGTTTTGCCCGGTATGCCCCAAGATCAGGATATCGAGTTTATCATTGAACTAATCCCTGGAATCGGACCCATAGCCCAGAGACTGTATAGTATGAACCTGTCTGAATTAGAGGAGCTGAAGAAGCAACTGGATGCTATGCTGGAGATAGGATTGATTCAACCAAGTGCGTCGCCATGGAGATCACTAGTGTTGTTTGTGGACAAGAAATATGGAGGTGACCGTCTGTGTACGGATTATCGGAAGTTGAATGATGTCACCATCAAGAACAAAAGGGTAAAACCTTATTAAATTGTGACACCACTTTAAATCACATTCCCTTGGACTACAATATGTGGTGATGACATGTGTCAACATGATCCCATGTTTGGTTTGGAGAATATTAAATCTTAAGTAGTTTTTCAATGAGTAGAAATTACTTTTCTCAAAATAAAAGGAATTAAACCAAGCCTTAACCTTGTAATGTTAGAGATGATGCTAGATCATCTATAGGACCCTTATGTGTGATGATTGAAAGTAGTTAAGTATTGTTTGGTGATTGTGTACCTCGTATTTATTCATATACGCTAGTACCGACCAAGGATACGAGGAGGAAGGAGGATACTACGAAGAAGAAGCCGAGGAGAACTTCAACCACTGCTCTGCACAAGGCAAGCTAACACTTGCAATTTAGCAAGTTTATATTGACACTGATGCAAGCCTTACTAATCAAGTTGACCTATGCAAGCTAACACTTGCAATTTAGCAAGCTGATACTATACCAATGCAAGCTAACCCTTGCAAGATACCCTACTGATGCCACAAACCACTACTTGTTACCATGCCTACTATATGCCTTAAGCATATGTGATCATACCCACTTGATAAACCAATCCTAGTTTTACTTGCAAGCTTCTTACTTTATTTCTTTATCAAAGCTTACTTAGAGTTTATTTAAGAGTTTGGTCGATACTAGAAAGTTATCTGGATGCATGAGCCTTAGCCCTTTATAAAACTGATGGTTGTCTGGATGCGATACCGTTCCAATTTTATCGTACAACCACAATACCCGAAGATTGGGTAGGGCTTAACTGGAAACTTATATACCTTAGTATTAGTTCCCTCACGGCCAAGGTCTGAGCTGAGGCTACCTTGTGAAGATTGTCCACCTGTGCAGTACCCAAGATGACAGTTGGTCATGGTTGGGAGGCCAAACTCACAGGAGAGGTGCTTATACTAGGGCGTGTAATTGAAAGGTTAGGATTGATTTTCCGCATACTGAATATGGTGAATTCACGATTTGTTCCTGACGGATGTATCGAATGTTGTGGTGAAAGTGTACAATCTCTGCAGAGTGTCAAACTATTCGAATAGCCGCGTCCACGGTTACGGACAGTTGGAGTGGCCATATTGTTCCCCCGTCAGATGTTTTCAAAATGACTTGTGAAGTGAATTATGACTTTGACATGACCACAACATAGTTGTGATATGAAATTCAAATTCCCACTTAGGTGTTATAAAACTTTCAACTAGTTTCTTTTGCTTCTGAACTTAGTAGAGGTAAATCTGGCTTTTTGCAAAACAACCTTAGAGCCTAGTGTCCTACTACAAAAAATCCCTTAACTTGTTAGGTTAGTTTATGAGTACCTAAAGAGTACTCATGGCTTTGTCCCTGGCTATTCCCATGGCCAGATTATGAAGAGGAGTATCAGGATGACGGATCGCAGGAAGGTTACGACAACTAGGATCATCTCCCATCGTCAGCATTGCCTGTGACCCCGAAGATGGAGCTTCGCCTACGCTACCGTTATTATTACGTATTCCGCTGCTTGAAGTTGTATTAAGAACTGGATCATGATATCCCTATTTGTGTAAGAACTTATGTATCGTTTGTAAGGGAAGATGTACTATGGTATCCAATTCTGTTATGTCTCGCAAAAATGGTAATCCTGGGATTGCGATGTATGGCATAACAGGCATCTGGGATTAAAAATCCGGGTGTTGACAGCTTTCAGAACAACCAGAACCCGGAGCATCAAGTTTCTCAAGATCCAGTGGAGCAACCACACTGAAGAGGAAGCTACCTGGGAACGAGAAGATCACATCAAGACGGAGTTTCCCAGTCACTTTAAATCCTAGGTAATCTTTTTTCTTCTTTCTCAAATCTCGGGACGAGATTTTGTTTAAGGGGGAAGGTTTGTAACATCCCAAAAATATTGATCATGATTATCATTTTTCTAATCACCAAAATTAGGGTTAACAAAAACTTTTGTTAAATAAAAATCAAATGAATGCATGTGTGTATGTGATGATTGTATGAATGCATGAATGGACTTGTGTGATTGATCTAAATAGCAAGGAATGGTTTAAATATGAAAACAACATCATCTAAAACTATTCCAAGCAGAAACAAATCAAGGGAAAATCAAAAACAAACAAATAAAGCAAATGGTCATTTTTGCCAATCTTGCTCACTAGGCCACATTGAGTGTTTCTAGTCCAAGATTTCAAACAGAAACATTTACATTTATTTTCACCCCTTGCTGCACCAAGTAAAAGTGAACCCAAGACCACCTTTCAAACTTACAGAAACATTTGGCAACTTGATTCAAATGACAATCCAAAATTGAATCTTTATCATAGGAGAAGATCACCCCTTTTCAAAACCCAACCAAACCAGTGCACCTTGACCAATCCAATCAACCAGAGACTCCCTAGTATGTAACTATCACACCCACAAAGTTTGAATCAAAAATTCAAATTTGAATCTCTTTTGGCCATTTCATCAAACACCTTGCAAACACCAAACCAACAAACATTAAACACTATAGTGAGCAGTAATTTTGGCCTAACTTGTTCCTTATCTAGCTCACACTACACCCTCAGTAGATCATCTAACTTGTTTAACCCCTCTAGCTCATTGTAAAACTGACCATGCCATCAATGGCAAGCATGTCGAGAGCACACTTGCCACCCCAATGTCGCCAGCAAGCTAGAAGCTTCTCTAGCCTCGCCAACCTTGTCTGGGACACTCACCACCGTCCAATGCCACCCCCTATCAAGGCCTCGAGCGTTGACAGCCCCTGGACCACACAACCCGAGCATGCCCAGACTCTCTGCGAGCGTGCCGAGAGCGCGCCAGAGCGCCACCCGTGACACACGCACACAGACCGCGCGCCGCCCTCGCCGCGTGCAAACAAGATCTCCACCACCCCAGGAACACCCCAGACACGCCCGTTCGTCACCGTGCGACCCGTATCACCTGTGCGCCATTAAAACTTCTGTCAGACCCGCCCAGAGCGTCGACGTGTTCCGACCATTTCGCACCGCCCCATGCCGCGTATCCATGTCGTGGAGCTTACGAGCACAAAGACTGTCCCTACCTTTGCCCATGCTTCGTTGTGGCAGCGACCTAACGAGCTCCACCAGCTCTTGGTCCCTTGCACTATAAATAGAGGCCACCCCGGCTCGAATTCTTCACACCATCTCACTCCCCTCTCTCTCAGAAGCGCCCCACCTCACTCCTGGAGCAAGGCGAGCAGCGCATCGCCGGAATTTGGCTGGAGTCTGCCGCGGAGGAGGAAGCAATGTGCCGTTGATTGGAGACACCCTAGGAGAAGCCGCCGGTACCAAGAGGTTCGCCATCATCGACTTCGTCGTTCACCCCCATCGCCGACCCTCGCCTGAGCCCCGGTGAGCCTCCCATGACCCCCACTGGCCGTGCTAGGGTTCTATCTCACTGGCTTTGCCCGACGGAGAAGATAGCTCCTAGTCATTGGATTAGAGTTTGATCGCATGGCCTAGAATGTCCCGTACCGCTTCGCACCCCCTGTCTCACTGACTGGTGGGGTAATTCACTTAAAACCACCCGTGCATGCATTGTGCACCGTGGTCCGGCCCAGTTATTGTACCGCGCAACCCAGTAATTCATATTTAGGTTTATTCTTTTAGTTTCAAACTCAGTTCTGTACCTAGATTCAAAAATCCACCCAGGTCGATTCACTAAACCAAATTTCATGAAACCAATTTTGTTTGAAAGGTACTGGAATGCTTAATCCAAGCTGGTTTGATTCAAACCATTTGGAATTGTAGATCACCTATAGTAAAAAATAACAAGGCAGAAGCTTTTCTGCATTCAAACATTTTTCAAAATTCAACCGCAAAAGCTTTTGAGTTGATTCCAACTCTCAAAAATCACATTTAACTATACCTTTATGAATATATAAAAATATATAGGTTTACTTCTAGAAATAATGGTTAAGCAATAAAAGAATGCCTCATAGGCCATTCTAGTCACTTTAATTAATTAAAATAAAAAGGTTAAACCTTATTAAATTGTGACACCACTTTAAATCACATTCCCATGTACTGAAATATGTGGTGATGACATGTGTCAACATGATCCCATGTTTTAGTTGGAGAATATTAAATCTTAAGTAGTTTTTTTAGTGAGTAGAAATTGCTTTTCTCAAATAAAATAAATAAAATTATTGCCTTAATCTTTGTGATGTTTGTGATGATGCTAGATCATCTAGTGAAAACTTATCAACACCCGGATTTTTAATCATAGATGCCTGTTATGCCATACATCGCAATCCCAGGATTACCATTTTTGCGAGACATAACAGATTTGGATATCACAGTACATCATCCATTACAAACCATACATAAGGTCTTACACAAATAAGGATCTCATGATCCAGTTCTTAATACAACTCAAGCAGCAGAATAATGTCATAGTAAAAATAGTGTAGGCGAAGCTCCATCTTCGGGGTCACAGGCAATGCTGACGATGGGAGATAATCCTAGTTGTCGTAACCTTCCTGCGGTCCATCATCCTGGTACTCCTCTTCATAGTCTGGCCACGGGAATAGCCAGGGACAAAGCCATGAGTACTCTTTAAGTACTCGCAAACTAATACTAACAAGTTAAGGGGGCTCTAGGGTTGTTTTGCAAAAAGCCAGATTTACCTCTACTAAGTTCAGAAGCAAAGAAACACTAGTTGAAAGTTTTATAACACCTAAGTGGGAATTTGAATTTCATATCACAACCCTGTTGTGGTGAAGTCAAAGTCACAAGTCATTTTGAAAACATCTGATGGGGAACAGTATGGCCACTCCAACTGTCCATAAACACGGACGTGGCTATTCGAATAGTTTGACACTCTGTAGAGATTGTACACTTTCACCACAACATTCGATACATCCGTCAGGAACAAATCCTGAATTCACCATACTCAGTATGCGGATAATCAATACTAACCTTTCAATTACACGCCCTAGTATAGGCACCTCTCCTGTGAGTGTGGCCTCCCAACCATGACCAAGCTCATCTTGGAGTGCTGCAATTGGACAATCTTCACAAGGTAGCCTCAGCTCAGACCTTGGCCACGAGGGAACCCATACTAAGGTATATAAAATTCTAGTCAAGCCCTACCCAATATTCGGGTATTGTGGTTGTACGGTAAAATTGGAATGGTATCACATCCAGACAACCATCAGTTTTATAAAGGGGTAAGGCTCATGCCTCAACATTTTTGTACCAAAACCATCTGGTATTCGAAAACACGTGTCCAAAACATTTCAGTAGAATGACTCATCATTATAAGGTTTTCATAACCATTTTCACCAAGTATTCCCATCTACAAGTGGTCAAGTTTTATGCTAGCACTAGCATCTACAAGTGGTGGTAACTACTAAGGAGGGGTGATAAACAAGTGGGGATTTGCTAAGTTCAATCTCCTGCCTTAGGATGACATCAAGATTATCTACTTAGGCCAAATTTAATGCTATTTATGCTACCTTCAAATATCTTTCTAGCATCTACAATTCACTATGTAAACCCTAAGAGAAAGCTTTGATAAAGAAATAAAGTATTAAACTTGTAAGCAAAACTAGGATGGGGTATCATCAAATGTGTCTAACCAAGCATGCCTAATGCATTGCCTAGGTTATCTAACTTTCATAGTTGCAAGTGTTAGCTTGCAAGGTTTCAAGTATTGGCTTGCCTTGAGCAGAGCAGTGGTTGAAGTTCTCCTCGGCTTCTTCCTCGTAGTATCCTCCTTCCTGCTCGTATCCTTGGTCGGTACTAGCGTCTATAAATAAATACGAGGTACACAATCGCCAAATAATACTTAACTATTTTCAATTATCACACAAAGGTGTACTATAGATGATCTAGCATCATCACTTAACATTACAAGATTAAAGCATTTGTCTTATTTATTTTAATTTGAGAAAAGTAATTTCTACACATTGAAAAACTACTTAATATTTAATATTCTCCAACTCAAACATGGGATCATGTTGACACATGTCATCACCACATATTTCAGTACATGGGAATGTGATTTAAAGTGGTGTCACAATTTAATAAGGTTTAACCTTTTTATTTTAAATAAATAAAGTGACTAGAAATTCCTATGTGGCCTTCTTTTATTACTTTAACATTATTTCTTTAAGTAAACCCATATGTTTTTATATATTCTGAAAGGTATGATCAAATGTGATTTTTGAGAGTTGGAATCAACTCAAAAGCTCTTATGGTTGAATTTGAAAAATGTTTGAATGCAGAAAAGCTTCTGCCTTGTTATTTTTACCAAGAGTGATCTACAGATCCAAATGATTTGAATCCAATAGGCGTGGATTAAGCATTTTACCTTTCTAGCAAAATTGGTTTCATGCATTTTGGTTCAGTAAATCGAGCTGGGTTGATTTTTGAATATAGGTACAAAACTGTGTTTGAAATTAAAAGAATAAAGCTTAATTTGAATTGTTGGGTCACGCGGGATGTTTTACTGGGCCGTCCCATTACACACAGCGCATACGCGGGCTGGTTAAGTGGCTGTCCCCACGCGTTAGTGAGACGGGGAGGGGCGAACCGGTACGGGGTGATCTAGGCCGCACGATCTAAATCTAATCGAACGGCTATGGCTCATCGTCCACGTCGGGCAGCGCCGGCGAGACAGAACCCTAACACGGCAGGTGGGGGTTATGGGAGGCTCACCGGGGCTCAGGCGAGGGTCGGCGACGGGGGCGAACGACGAAGTCGACGACAGCGATTCTCCTGGTACTAGCAGCTCCTCCTGGGGCGGCTCAAATTGACGGCTCCCTTCTTCTCCAGCAGCGGCGGGGTCCGGCCAAATTCCGGTGATGCGCTGCTTGCCTTGCTCCGGGAGTGGGTTGAGGTGGTTCTGGGTGAGAGGGGAGTAAACTGGTGTGGCGAAAACGAGCGGTGGAGGCCTCTATTTATAGTGGCGAGAGGGGACCGACGGGCACGGGCTGAGCTCGTCGTGGTCAACGGCACATGCAGCTATCGGCATGGGCGACGGTAGGGGCGGTTCTATGTTCCCTGGCGAAGCTCAATGGCGCAGTGGCGAGGCGTGGGGCGGTGCTGATCGGTCGGAATGCTTCAACGCTCTGGGCGGGTCCGACAGAGGTTTTGATGGCGAACAGCGCGCATGGTCGTGGGCGAACAGGTATGTCTGGCGGTGCTTTGGCGATCATCCTCGCAGCGCGAGGCGGCTCATGATCTGTGGGTGCTGGTCGAGCGTAGCGCATGGGCGCGCTCTCGGCATGGTCGTAGAGAGGTTTGGCATGGGCGTGGCATGTGGTCCAGGGTCTGGCATTGCTTGGGGCTAGGACAGGGACTAGCGGTGGACGGTGATGCATGTCCTAGACAAGGTTGGCGAGGCTAGTGTGGCCGCTAGCTCACTGGCGCTAATGGGGTGGCAAGTTTTCCCTCGGCATGCTCACCATTGATGGCTAGGCTTGCTTACAGTGGTGCTAAAGATAGTTAAAGGGGCTAGATGATCTACTAAGGGCTAGTTGCAACCATAGAGGGAACAAGTTAGGCCAATTTTACTGCACACTATAGTGTTTGTTGTTTGTTTGATTTGAATCTGCAAGGTGTTTGATGAAATAGCCGCAAGAAACTTCTTTTTGAATTTTGAAAAGATTTTTGGTGGGTGTGCTAGGCATGAGCTTGAGATTCTGTGGCTGCTTGGGTTTTGAAAATTGAGCTTGTTTGAGTGGTTTTTGAAATAGTGGGATCTTCCCATATGAGATAGATTCAATTTTAAACTGTCATTTAAACTTAGCATTTGAATGTTTTTGGAAGATCACCAAGTGGGACTTGGTACCTCATTATGAGTACTAACAAGGGGTGCAAAGCTCCACAAATGTTTCTGTTAAGTTTTGAGTGCTAGGGATAGCCAAAGTAGGCATGAGAGTTAATTTGGCAAAAGTGACCATTCACTTCATTTATTCATTTTGAGTTGTTTTTCTTTGGGAAAAGTTTGGGAATGATTTAGATGATGTTTATTTCACCTAAGAATCATTTTACAAGCAATGAATCACAGAACCATGGCAATTCAAAAGAACTCCTAATTTAAAAACACATACATATGAATGCTTTCATAGTTTGAGATGGGAAAGTTTTTGTTAACCCTAAATTTGATGATTAGAGTTTGATGATCCAAGTTTTATATTTTTGGGATGTTACAAACCTTCCCCCCTTAAACAAAATCTCATACCGAGATTTGAAAAAGGACAAAAACGATTACCTAGTATTTGAAGAGATCTGGGAACTCCGTCCTGATGTGATCTTCGTGCTCCCAAGTAGCTTCTTCTTCTGTGTGGTTGCTCCACTGAATCTTGAGAAACTTGATGCTTCAGGTTCTGATCGTTCTGAAAGCTTCTTCCAAAATACGGATGGGTACTTCAGGATAGGTCAGGTCATCGTTGATTCCTATGGTCCGGTGATCAATGTTCTTGAAAACTTCAGTCTTCTCCGGAACTTCGAGGCATTTGCGAAGTAACGAGATATGGAACACATGGTGCACGGCTGATATTTCTTCTGGCAGTTCCAATTGATACGATACTTCTCCTCGACGGTTCAGAATCTTGAAGGGTCCCATATATCTAGGGGCTAACTTACCTTTTAGCTGGAAACGCTGCATTCCTTTCAATGGCGAAACTTTCAAATACACAAACTCTCCGATATTGAAAGCGAGATCTCGACATCTCTTGTTGGCGTAACTCTTCTGTCTTGACTGGGCGGTCTTGAGGTGCTCACGAATCCTTTGAACCTTCTCTTCTGCTTCTTGAAGGATGTCAGGTCCGAAAATCTGACTCTCTCCTACTTCCGACCAATTCAAAGGGGTGCGACACTTCCTTCCATACATGAATTCAAATGGGGCCATTTGCAAACTAGCTTGATAACTGTTGTTGTATGAAAATTCTGTGAATGGCATACAGTCTTCCCATTTGGATCCATACTCTAACACACAGGCTCTCAACATATCTTCGAGTATTTGATTTACTCGCTCCGTTTGTCCGTCGGTCTGAGGGTGATAAGCTCTGCTGAAATCTAGTCGGGTTCCTAAACCTTCTTGGACTTTCTTCCAGAATCTCGAGGTAAACTGCATTCCTCGATCCGATACTATGTTCTTGGGGACTCCGTGCAAACTATCGATTCTAGCGATGTATAACTCCGCTAGCTTCGAACTCTGATATGTGGTCTTGACTGGTAAGAAATGGGCGACTTTAGACAATCTGTCAACTATGACCCAGATAGAGTCATTTCCCCTACTAGAAGTAGGCAATCCGGTGATAAAGTCTATTCCAACTGAATCTCATTTCCATTCCGGAATCTGTAGAGGTTGCAACAATCCAGCGGGTCTTTGATGTCCCGCCTTGACTCTCTGACATATATCACACTTGGCGATATAGCTTCCGATTTCTCTCTTCATCTTATGCCACCAAAATTGTTCCTTCAAATCCTGATACATCTTCGTTCCTCCGGGGTGGATAGAATAAAGAGTATCATGAGATTCCTTCAGAATAACTTCTTTCAACTCTGAATCTGCTGGTACACAAAGACGTCCTTTGTACCACAGCACTCCTCCTTCGTCTTCCATAAATCCGGGTACTTTGCCTGTACCGGTATGACGCTTGATTCCGTCGATACTAGCATTTCCTTTCTGCACCTCCTTGATCTGGTTGATCAAAGTGGGTTGAAGTTCTATGCTAGCCAAAAATCCTTCACTCACTAATTCTATTCGGAAATCTTCCATATCCTTGTGCAAACTTGGTTGCTCCTTCAAAATCATGGAGTTCAATCGGCACGGCAATCTGCTAAGGGCATCTGCTACCACATTGGCTTTACCGGGGTGATAGTGAATGTCCAGGTCGTAATCCTTGATTAGCTCAATCCATCTTCTCTGTCTCATATTCAGCTCCTTCTGGGTGAATATATACTTCAGGGTTTTGTGATGCGAATAAATATCACAACGGTTTCCCATCTGGTAATGCCTCCATGTCTTCAGGGCTAGAACTACGGCTGCAAGCTCAAGGTCATGGGTTGGGTAGTTTTGTTCATGCTGTTTCAGTTGTCGAGATAGATAGGATATAAATTTTGAAGGGAATATGACCGAGAGGCAATAATAAAGTGGTTATTATCGTATTCCTTGTTTATGATAAATGTTTATTTTGCATGCTATAATTGTATTAATACGGAAACGTTAATACATGTGTGTTTAATAAACAAACAGAAAGTTCCTAGTTATGCCTCTCTCATAAACTAGCTCGTTGATTAACAAGATGATCAAGGTTTCCTGATCATGGACATTGGATGTTGTTAATAACGGGGTCACAACATTAGTGTAATGGTGTGATGAACATTCATCCGAAGTATAGCATTACGATCAAAGTCATTGAGTTTATATTGCTATAACAACTTACGAAGTGATCCTAATCCTTAGACCATGAGATCATGTCAATCACTAACACCGGAAGAGTTTCTTGATAACATCAAACGTCACACCGTAACAGGGTGATTATAAAGATGGATTCAGAACTAATAAAGTGTTATGTTGAGGCCCATGGATCGAGAGTGGAATTTGTTCATCCCGATGACGGATAGATATGCTCTGGGCCCTCTCGGTGATATCACATTGATTAGCTTGCAAGCAAGTGATTTGATCACTAGAATGTTATATCACGGGAACGAGAAAAGAGTGCATGTCAGTAACGAGATCAAACTAGGTATGGAGATACCGATGATCGAATCTCAGACATGTAATATATCGTGAAACAAAGGGATTAAGATACTAGCGTAAAAGGTTCCGACGATCACAAGAAAATCATCGTTGAATGTGTGGGAGTCAGTATGGGTCTCCAGATCCCGCTTCTGATTATTGATCTGAGAGGGGTCTCGATCATGTCCGCATTATTCATGAACCGTAGGGTGACACACTTAAGAGACACCGACATCCATTTGGAGCAAAAGTTTCATGCCGAAAATAATAACAAGCGCAGGAATTTATTTCACTAGATACCGGAACGGGTTTTCGGGTGAAATTGCAGAAAGTGTTTCTGCATGTGAAATTAAATACTAGCAAGGTGTTATTTGTGAATGTTTGTCATGAAAGTAATTGACAAAATTCTGAATAAAATAAAAGAGTTTTATTTAATGAGAGTTTGCATTAAATTTGGTGGAAATTTAATGGGAATTTGAGTGGGTTTTTGAGTGGAGGGAATTGAAAGGCATTTGAGTGAGTGGAGTGTCCACCCACATGAATGTGGAAGAGGTAGGGGCAGCCCCATGGATGGGCGCATGGCCCCTTGGGTTCCCCCCTCTCCCTATAAAAGGATCCCCCTCCCTCTCTCTCACTCACACCTCCTCGTGAAGGATCTCTATCCCCCTCTATAATTTATTCCCCATGGTCTCGGACTAGCGAGATACATGTTCCTGGTGGCTTTTCGGCAAGAAAGAGTTGTGCTTCCACTGCATCGCTAGAGCGAGGAGGCGGAGGTTGCTCGGTGCCTCGAACGTGTGCGAGCACGGATGCGCTGCTGTTTTGCGGCGCTAGGACTTCCTCTCGATCTTGAGATCGGCAAGAGATCGTCTACATCAACCACGAGTTTGGACTCGTTAAGCTTTTTCGGTCTTCAAGGGTATGTTCTCTACGGATATACATCTGCCCGTTGTTTGTATTTAGTAGATAGATCTTGGTACATAGTTGTTCCCATTGTAGGAAAAAATTTGTTTTCTATGCTGCGAACCCTACAGTGGTATCAGAGCCGGATCTATGCGTAGATGCTTTGCACGGGTAGTACACATATGAGTATGTGGGCGATGATGATCATTTTATTGCTTCTTAGTTATACTTTGGATATTGGTGGCATAGTGGGATGAAGCGGCCCGGACAAACTTTACATGTCCTCGCACATGAGACCTGTTCCACGCTTGACATGCAACTAGTTTTGCATAAGTGGCTAGCGGGTGTCTGTATCTCCTACTATAGTCAATATCTAATTTGCAATGAGTTGTCAACAATTTGGTTATCCTCGTTGTGGTTCATGTTCGTAGGTAAGAACGGTTCTATCTTCGAAAGCCCTAAGCCACGTAAAATTTGCAATGGACAAATTAGAGGAGTCTAGTTTAGATTGTTGCTGGGCTAGTGATATGATATGGTGATGTTGTAAATAGAAGTATGAGATGATACTATTACAACACACATAACGTGTAATCTCCATAGACCTTGGACTTACACATATAGGTATGATAGTGATCATACCACGGTGCACATGATAAAGATCATATGCGGGAACCATATCATTCCACTAATAAATATGTGATGTTTGATAGCATCTTATATTGCTTGTTTGGCATTTTATTAGCATAATAAGATGATCCATCATTTCAATATCAAGATAAGAATGTGTTCTTCCTTTAGTATGCACCGATTATGTTCTCGTCGCTCCAAGACATCACGTGATGATCGGGTGTTTTTGGATCCACGACCATATTTCGGGTGTAAGACAGTTACACACGCGAATACTAAGGTTCTTACTTGGCGAGCCTAGCATGTACAGACATGGCCTCGGAACACATACCGAAAGGTTAAGCATGAGTCATATAGTAGATATGATGCCCATTTGATGCTCGCCTTTGAAGCTACACCGACTCACGTGATGATCGGACTTGGTGTAGTGGATTTGGTTCATGTAATCACCAAAAAGACACGAGGGATGTCGTTTTTGAGTGGGAGTTCATTTCTAATTTGGATTAGTAGAACTTAATTTATCATAAATTAAATCAAAGTGAATTTGCATAATTTGTTGTAGTCATTGGCATTCGTTCACTACCTTATGCATAGTTGTAACTGAGATAATAGAACTATAGAATTCTGGATATTTACTTTACGAACTGGTATCGTATTGCGTTGAGTGTCAATCAAAGTTTAAAGTCCTATTGCAAACTTTCAACAAACTCTATTTACTCCATGAAATTTAATAATTGGTATTAAATCGAGAGTAACAATTCCAGTGTTAGTATCTTAAGTATCATGTTTGCCTCCACGATTCTTGATTGTTTCAATATCAAGTTTATCTAGGAGCTGAAAGAATTGTTTCAGAAACCATCATGTGTGGCAGATATAACGATATCTGAAACAATGTTTTGGTTGCAAAATGATAGAGTATAATATATGTTCTCATATTGGATGAGAATTTACAAAGGTTGGAGATGCTAGACATCCTAATCATCCAAAAGGGTTTTGGAAAGGAACATTATACTCACGATTCTCCTTATAAGCTACATTAGCTTGATCATGAAAGTCGTCATGATAAGGATGAATAGAAGATGTATGTAAAGTGTTTACTACACTAAAAGATTACTAAAGAATGGATTTTGAAAGAATACTGATCATTTGATGATGGTGATCTACTTCAAAGTGCAAGTCCAAAGGTATTATTATTTGAATATACACGTTTTGGACTATATGTCATGTATATGGCGCCACTTTTGATGTTGATAGATTCTTTTAAAAAGGAAGAGGAAATGCTGAAAGAGAATCTATAAAATATATTTGGCAGAAAAGAAAAGATTGGAGATATCCAATTTAGGTATATGGATGATATACATGTTATGGTTGTATTCTTTGCTTGTTAAACAATGTGGTTTTTGGGTATTGGATACCGAATTGGTTGGTATGTAATTTCATACAGAACGACGCAATTCATGAACCACAATGGCCTAAGTAACTAGCAAGAGAATATGTGATGATATTCGAAAACAAACAAACCGTTGTTTGTATTTCTCGTTGACATCAAAGCTTGACTTCAAGATTTGTTTTAATAATTGTTATTTGAATCAGGTATTATGAGAACAAAGGTTGTTCAAATAATTACCATATTCCATATAAGATGGATGATTTACAAATCTAGTTGGAGAAATCACATCCATAAAACCTAATGCTAAAATGTCGCAAGACAAATGATTGAAAGATCACTTATGAAGTGACATCGCTGTTTAAATTATATTGGAAAGAAAACATGAAGAATCTCCATATTCATGGATTTTTGGAGTCTTTGATTTGATCAAGTGACGCTTGTGAGACTTTCCTCGGGATAATTAAAACTTCGTTCAAAGGCCAAAGAAGAACGAATGACTAAATTATTGGAATTTATACATATCGATGTATGTATACCATTATGTGTAGTCGTAAGCGATGGGTTTCAACTTCATATGCTTTCTCCGGAAATTTGAGTGAATATTCACTTAATGATAAAGAAGTATGAAATATTTGAAAAACATTTCAAAGACTTTCAAGATGAAGTGGATAATCATTATAACAAGAAAATAATTTATGATTTTATCATAAGGGATTTGTTTGAGTTACAAGTGTAACAAGAAAATAAATGAATTATGATTTTATCATAAAGGGATTTATTTGAGTTGCAATTTTAGCAAAACACCTAGATCTACATATCCCGAAACACCATAGGAATATGGAGTGTTTGAGATTTGTAATGAAACCTTGTTTGACATGGTTGGATCAAAGGTGTTATTTATAAAACTGCCATTATGTTTTAAAAGATTAAAAGCTTTAGAGACTTCCGCTTTTACACTGAAAAGAGCTCCATCTAGATCCGTTGAAATGACACCATGGAAGTTATGGTTTGGGGTAAAACCCAAGTTTTCATTTCTTAAATTTTGGTATGCTAAACATAAGTAAGATGTTTACAACCGAAGTCGGATGAGCATGTCTTTGTAGGTTATTTCGAATAACAATTGGTTATTCCTCCATAACACCAAGGACAAAAGGGTTTGTCGCTTGAAACATTAAGTTTCTTGAAGAAGGAATTTTTCATAAATGTTAAGTGGGAGGACAATAGAACTTTGATAAGGTTAACGAACCTTAGCTAAATGTACTGAGTTGCGCAGCGCCGGAAATTGTTCCGAAGGCTGCCATAATGCTCATAGATTATGTGCCTCAAAGGTTGTGGTCACGGAGATCTAAGTTCCTATTGAACCAAGTAGGTCGGTTAAACAATCAAATACTTAGATTTGAGAGTAAATCATTATTGTTTGACAATGATGAACCGACTACATGCAAAGAAGTGATGATGGGCCCTGACTCCGGCAAATGGCCTGAATCCATAAAATCCGTGATAGTTCCATACACGAGAAATCAAGTTTTGAACTTGGAAGACCCTCCGGAAAGGTGTAAAAACCTATCGGTCGTATTTGGATCTATAAAGAAACAGACATGGATGTTTCACATCTATGAAATAGTCGACATGTCATAAAGTATTTTACGACAATGTTCAAGGAGTTGACTATGACAAGATTTGATCTTTCATAGCAATATTTAGTCTGGACGGATTAAAGTAGCAATCACTACATATAATTTGTTATATGGTAGATGAATAAACAAAACAAAGTTCTTCTAATAGAATGGTTACCTAGGACGTGTACATGACACGATCCAAAGGGTTTTGTTAATTCAAAGGATGCTAAAAAGGGCATGCAAACTTCAATGGTTGAAGTAAGCATCGCGGAGTTGAAATCTTCACCGTGATGAAAAGGAGTTTTCATCAGGAGACGATGAAGATGCTTGCATTTGCAAGAAATTAAGTGGGAGCGCTAAGACATATTTCTAATACATTTTGTGGAGGACATCTTGTTGATTAGAAATGATGTATCTTTTATTGACAAAGGTTAAGAATTTCATTTCAATGAAAGACTTAGGCAAAACCTGAATATTTAGCATGAATGTCTATAGTGGATAGACTATGACGCTAATATGGTTATGCCAAACGTACATATATGAGATATTGAAGGAGTTCAATATAGAAACGACAAGAAACAGTTCTTGTCGCATGGAAAGGAATTGAATCAAGATTCAAGTGTATCGACACTTGATAAGTGAAACAAGATTCAAGTGCTTTGATACTTGATGAGTGAAATCACGAGAATGTTTTGATCAATCATACCATGATATGTACACATCCAGATATGTCCTATGCTCTAAGTGTTATGAGCATATACCAGAATGAATCATAAAATGATCATTGGACGATAGTGAGGATATTCTTACGATCTTTTTGAAAGAACTAAGAATATATTTGTGTAGAGGTGACAAACAATTACAAATAGTTCATTGTAAAGCGTTACATAGATACTAGTTTTGTCACGAGATACAAATTAATTTTATCTCAATTTAAACTATGGGTGGCACAATGTAATGGAAAGGAGTTTCCATGATGGATTTGGAAGAGTTCCAAAGTTAAGACATTGTGACGAATACTACAACAAAAGGCTAAGTATATGACTGCTATAGTAGCAGCAAAGGAGGGCATTTGTGTCAAGTAGTTTGTTATCAAACTAAGGTGTGGTTCGCAACGGGCTAAAACTAAAGATATATTGTATGACAATAGTATCGACATGATTTAACCCCAAGGAACTAAAGGTCTCACCGAAAGACCAAATTTGTACAATGCCATCTCATTAGAGACTGAGTGATGCGTGAAGACGCAAAGACATGCAAATACACACGGACCTGAAACGTCAGATCCGTAGATTATGTTAACCACTTGCAATTGCGTATATGGAACACCAGAAAGCCATAGGTGTTCAATACGCAAAGTTTTCAAACTAGATTATTGTCTCTAGTGCAACTGGGAGACTGAAGGGAATATGCCCGAGAGGCAATAATAAAGTGGTTATTATCGTATTCCTTGTTTATGATAAATGTTTATTTTGCATGCTATAATTGTATTAATACGGAAACATTAATACATGTGTGTTTAATAAACAAACAGAAAGTTCCTAGTTATGCCTCTCTCATAAACTAGCTCGTTGATTAACAAGATGATCAAGGTTTCCTGATCATGGACATTGGATGTTGTTAATAACGGGGTCACAACATTAGTGTAATGGTGT